>OU342745.1:131815520-132084840 GCA_910589775.1 Avena eriantha
CCCAGTGTCATTGCATGTGTGTTCTTATACTAAACCAGCACTAGAGTCATTGCATGTGTGTTCTTTCCACAAACCACTTATGGATCCACTAGTGTTCATTGCATCTGTGTTCTTTTCCACAAACCACTCATGGATCAACCAGTGGTCATTGCATGTGTGTTCTTTCCACAAACCACACATGGATCCACTAGTGTTCATTGATCGTGTGTTCTTTTCCACAAACCACCCATGGATCCACCGGCGTCATTGCATTTTTGTTCTTTCCACAAACCACACATGGATGAACCAGTGTCTTTGCATGTGTGTTCTTTCCACAAACCACTTATGGATCCACTAGTGTAGATTGCATGTGTGTTCTTTTCCACAAACCACATATGGATCAACCAGTGGTCATTGCATGTGTGTTCTTTTCACAAACCATAAGTGGACGCACTAGCGTCATTGCAT
Organism: Avena eriantha; assembly: GCA_910589775.1. NCBI lineage: Eukaryota > Viridiplantae > Streptophyta > Magnoliopsida > Poales > Poaceae > Avena > Avena eriantha. The sequence goes on from OU342745.1 coordinate 131,815,968, forward strand.
GTGTTTTCCTGACATTAACCACATATGGACCCACTAGAGTCATTGCATGTGTGTTCTTTCCACAAACCACACATGGATCAACCAGTGTCATTGCATGTGTGTCCTATCCACAAATCACATATGGATCAACCAATGGCATTGCATGTGTGTTCTTTTCAAAAACCACATATGGATCAACCAGTGTTCACTGCATGTGTGTTCTTTTACACAAACCACTTGTGGATCCATTAGAGTCATTACATGTGTGTTATTTCCACAATCGACACATGGATCAACCACTAGAGTCATTGTATGTGTGTTCTTTCCACAAAACACACATGATTCAACCAGTGTCATTGCATGTGTGTTCTTTCGAAAAATCACATATGGACCCAATAGAGTCATTGCTTGTGTGTTCTTATACTAAAACCAGCACTAGAGTCATTGCATGTGTGTTCTTTCCACAAACCACTTATGGATCCACCAGTGTTCATTGCATGTGTGTTCGTTTCCAAAAACGACATATGGATCAACCAGTGGTCATTGCATGTGTGTTCTTTTCACAAACCACATGTGGACCCACTAGAGTCATTGCATGTGTGTTCTTATACTAAAACCAGAAGTACACTCATTGCATGTGTGTTTTTTTCCACAAACCACATATGGACCGATTAGAGTCAGTTCATGTGTGTTCTTTCCACAAACCACTTATGGATCCACCAGTGTTCATTGCATGTGTGTTCTTTACCACAAACCACATATGGATCAACTAGTGGTCATTGCATGTGTGTTCTTTTCACAAAGCACATATGGACCCACTAGAGTCATTGCATGTGTGTTCTTATACTAAAACCAGCACTAGACTAATTCCATGTGTGTTCTTTTCACAAACCACACATTGATCCACCAGTCTCAGTGCATGTGTGTTCTTTCCACAAACCACACATGGATCATCCAGTGTCATTGCATGTGTGGTCTTTCTAGAAATCACATATGGACCCACTAGAGTCATTGCTTGTGTGTGCTTATACTAAAACCAGCACTAGAGTCATTGCATGTGTGTTGTTATACTAAAACTAGCACTAGACTTATTGCATGTGTGTTCTTTCCACAAACCACTCATGGATCCACTAGTGTAGATTGCATTGTATTGTATTCTTATACTAAAACTAGCACTAGAGTCATTGCACATGTGTTCTTTCCACAAACCACATATGGATCAACCAGTGTCATTGCATGTGTGTTCTTTCCACAAACCACACATGCATCAACTAGTGTCATTGCATGTGTGTTCTTTCCACAAACTTAATATGGATCAACCAGTGGTCATTGCACATGTGTTCTTTTCCACAAACCACTTATGGATCCATTAAAGTCATTGCATGTGTGTTATTTCCACAAACCACACATGGATCAACCACTAGAGTCAGTGCATGTGTGTTCTTTCCACAAACCGCACATGGATCAACCAGTGTCATTGCATGTGTGTTCTTTCCACAAATCACATATGGACCCACTAGAGTCATTGCTTGTGTGTCCTTATACTAAAACTAGCGCTAGACTCATTGCATGTCTGTTCTTTTCCACAAACCACGCATGGATCCACCAGTGTTCATTGCATCTGTGTTCTTTTCCGCAAACAACTTATGGATCAACCAGTGGTCATTGCATGTGTGTTCATTTTACAAACTACATGTGGACCCACTAGAGTCATTGTATGTGTGTTCTTATACTAAAACTAGCACTAGAGTCATTGCATGTGTGTTCTATCCACAAACCACACATGGATCAACCAGTGGCATTGCATGTGTGTTCTTTTCAGAAACCACACATGGATCAACCAGTGTCATTGCATGTGTGTTCTTATACTAAAACCAGCACTAGAGTCATTGCATGTGTGCTCTTTCCACAAACTACTTATGGATCCACCAGTGTTCATTGCATGTGTGTTCTTTCCACAAACCACACATGGATCCACCAGTGTTCATTGCATGTGTGTTCTTTTCCACAAACCACACATGGATCCACCAGTGTCATTGCATTTGTGTTCTTTCCACAAACCACACATGGATCAACCAGTGTCTTTGCATGTGTGTTCTTTCCACAAACCACTTATGGATCCACCAGTGTAGATTGCATGTGTGTTCTTTTCCACAAATCACTTATGCATCAACCAATGGTCATTGCATGTGTGTTCTTTTCACAAACCACATATGGACCCACTAGAGTCATTGCATGTGTGTTCTTATACTAAAACCAGCACTAGACTCATTCCATGTGTGTTCTTTTCACAAACCACACATGGATCCACTAGTGTCATTGCATGTGTGTTCTTTCCACAAACCACACATGGATCAACTAGTTTCATTGCATGTGTGTTCTTTCCACAAATCACATATGGACCAACTAGAGTCATTGCTTGTGTGTTCTTATACTAAAACTAGCACTAGACTCATTACATGTGTGTTCTTTTTCACAAACCACACATGGATCCACCAGTGTTCATTGCATGTGTGTTCTTCTCCGCAAACAACTTATGGATAAACCAGTGGTCATTGCATGTGTGTTCATTTCAAAAAGTACATGTGGACCCACTAGAGTCATTGTATGTGTGTTCTTATACTAAAACTAGCACTAGAGTCATTGCATGTGTGTTCTATCCACAAACCACACATGGATCAACCAGTGGCATTGCATGTGTATTCTTTTCACAAACCACACATGGATCAACCAGTCTCATTGCATGTGTGTTCTTTCCACAAACCACACATGGATCAACCAGTGTCATTGCATGTGTGTTCTTTCCACAAATCACATATGGACCCACTAGAGTCATTGCTTGTGTATGCTTATACTAAAACCAGCACTAGATTCATTGCATGTGTGTTCTTATATACTAAAACCAGCACTAGACTCATTGCTTGTGTAGATTGCAATGTATGTGTGTTCTTATACTAAAACTAGCACTAGAGTCATTGCACATGTGTTCTTTCCACAAACCACATATCAATCAACCAGTGTCATTGCATGTGTGTTATTTCCACAAACCACACATGGATCAACTAGTGTCATTGCATGTGTGTTCTTTCCACAAACCACATATGGATCGACCAGTGGTCATTACACATGTGTTCTTTTCCACAAACCACTTATGGATCCATTAGAGTTATTGCATGTGTGTTATTTCCACAAATCACACATGGATCAACCACTACAGTCATTGCATGTGTGTTCTTTCCACAAACCGCACATGGATCAACCAGTGTCATTGCATGTGTGTTCTTTCCACAAATCACATATGGACCCACTAGAGTCATTGCTTGTGTGTTCTAATACTAAAACTAGCACTAGACTCATTGCATGTGTGTTCTTTTCCACAAACGACACATGGATCCACCAGTGTTCATTGCATGTGTGTTCTTCTCCGCAAACAACTTATGGATCAACCAGTGGTCATTGCATGTGTGTTCTTTCCACAAACCACTCATGGATCCACTAGTGTAGATTGCATTGTATTGTATTCTTATACTAAAACTAGCACTAGAGTCATTGCACATGTGTTCTTTCCACAAACCACATATGGATCAACCAGTGTCATTGCATGTGTGTTCTTTCCACAAACCACACATGGATCAACTAGTGTCATTGCATGTGCGTTCTTTCCACAAACTTAATATGGATCAACCAGTGGTCATTGCACATGTGTTCTTTTTGACAAACCACTTATGGATCCATTAAAGTCATTGCATGTGTGTTATTTCCACAAACCACACATGGATCCACCACTAGAGTCATTGCATGTGTGTTCTTTCCACAAACCGCACATGGATCAACCAGTGTCATTGCATGTGTGTTCTTTCCACAAATCACATATGGACCCACTAGAGTCATTGCTTGTGTGTCCTTATACTAAAACTAGCACTAGACTCATTGCATGGGTGTTCTTTTCCACAAACCACACATGGATCCACCAGTGTTCATTGCATCTGTGTTCTTTTCCGCAAACAACTTATGGATCAACCAGTGGTCATTGCATGTGTGTTCATTTCACAAACTACATGTGGACCCACTAGAGTCATTGTATGTGTGTTCTTATACTAAAACTAGCACTAGAGTCATTGCATGTGTGTTCTATCCACAAACCACACATGGATCAACCAGTGGCATTGCATGTGTGTTCTTTTCAGAAACCACACATGGATCAACCAGTGTCATTGCATGTGTGTTCTTATACTAAAACCATCACTAGAGTCATTGCATGTGTGCTCTTTCCACAAACCACTTATGGATCCACCAGTGTTCATTGCATGTGTGTTCTTTTCCACAAACCACTTATGGATCAACAAGTGGTCATTGCATGTGTGTTCTTTCCACAAACCACACATGGATCCACCAGTGTTCATTGCATGTGTGTTCTTTTCCACAAACCACACATGGATCCACCAGTGTCATTGCATTTGTGTTCTTTCCACAAACCACACATGGATCAACTAGTGTCTTTGCATGTGTGTTCTTTCCACAAACCACTTATGGATCCACCAGTGTAGATTGCATGTGTGTTATTTTCCACAAATCACTTATGCATCAACCAATGGTCATTGCATGTGTGTTCTTTTCACAAACCACATATGGACCCACTAGAGTCATTGCATGTGTGTTCTTATACTAAACCCAGGACTAGACTCATTCCATGTGTGTTCTTTTCACAAACCACACATGGATCCACAAGTGTCATTGCATGTGTGTTCTTTCCACAAACCACACATGGATCAACTAGTTTCATTGCATGTGTGTTCTTTCCACAAATCACATATGGACCCACTAGAGTCATTTCTTGTGTGTTCTTATACTAAAACTAGCACTAGAGTCACTGGATGTGTGTTCTTATACTAAAACCAGAACTAGACTCATTGCATGTGTATTCTTTTCACACACCACACATGGATCCACCAGTGTTCATTGCATGTGTGTTCTTTCCACAAACCACATTTGGATCCACTAGTGTTCACTGCATGTGTGTTCTTTCCACAAACTACTTATGGATCCACCAGTGTTAACTACATGTGTGTTCCTGACATGAACCACATATGGATCCACCAGTGTTCACTACATGTGTGTTCCTGACATGAACCACATATGGACCCACTAGAGTCATTGCATGTGTTTCTTTTTTCACAAACCACATATGGATCCACCAGTGTTCACAGCATGTGTGTTCTTTCCACAAACCACACATGGATCCACCAGTGTCATTGCACATGTGTTCTTTCCACAAACCACATATGGATCAACCAGTGTCATTGCATGTGTGTTCTTTCCACAAAGCACACATGGATCAACCATTGTATTTGCATGTGTGTTCTTTCCACAAACAACTCATGGATCCACTAGTGTAGGTTGCATGTGTGTTTTAGGAGATCCCTAACCTTAGCCCGCCAATGGATCCACCATTAGACCGAGTCTTCTAGAAGGCACGCCATAACACAGTTGTTCTGCTTGACGATTTTACATACCATTCGATTGAGGCGCTTTTACGATTGGGATGGTCTTCACGAGAGCGATCCTCGAGTAGGCTGTTCTGCGGCATGATTGGCCACGCTTACTCTAGACAAACTAGCATGTTGCGAGTGTTACGACTAACGGGTTCAGTGGGCCATATCCCAGTGTCACGTCCCCGTTACTTCTATTCGTCCCCGTACTTCTCTTCCTTCCCCTCGAAGCCACTTCCCTACTTCACTTCCATCCTGCCGTAGCCACAAGCCGACGACATCCGCCAATTCTCCGGTCGCTACCTTCATGCTAAGAAATCATTTTACAAGCTTTTCAACTTATCCTATATATTCCTACTATTCGCCAATCTAACTGCTGATCTTTTTACCGATTTCTCGACGAACTTCTGATGTGGCAGATGTTGCAGCCCAAGAATCTGGAGATCCTCGCATGCAACTTCGCAGCGACGTTCCCGCTCATGTGCTCCCACCAAGGATGCTTTCACCGTTACTCCTATCACGAGCTCCCGCTCCACGAGCTCTCGTGCCTGCACGGCGCGTGCTCCTGCACGGAGCCGGGCTGCAACTAGACCGGCCCGCCGGCAGAGCTCATCGTCCACCTTGTAGAGGGGCACTTGATCGAACTGATTAGGATCTCGTACGGGTAAGCCCAACTTCTCCAAGAGCAGGTGCCGTTCACTGACTAGGCACGCCGCCTGCTAATTTTCCAGGGGGTGGATCTGTTGTCGTCCTGACCATCACCGCCGGTGTTCCGGGAACCAGAGCCAGGCCCACCGTCGTGGGTGCCGTATGCGTCAGGTTGGTCTCGTGCGCCTGGCCCATATACACGGTGCGCATGTGGGCGAACGCCTAGCCGCCGTCGTCGGATAGCATTCTTGTGCTAGCCGAGGCGCCGAGCTGCCCGACGCCGCGGGAGGTGGAGTATGTGGACCTAAGGTCGATCCTATGCGTGCCATCTCAGTACCTTGTCGGTGCTGGACCAAACAGGCAGATGCATTTCTACATTTGTATCGAGAAGACCAACAGGGAAATGTAGTACTTGTGTTGTCATTACTGTTAGACTTAAGTGATGCTTCTCAGGTTCTTAGAGCATACGTGTTGTGCGAATGTACCCCAGTTGTAGTTTTCAGTACTCCTTAATAATTCGACGAGTTATTATATTGGTCCAATCAGCTTGATGTTGTCACGTTGCAAAGTCCGCTTGATCTGGACAGACCGGCAATACCGTGTGCTCCCGCTCCTGCATGTGAGTGTCATGTGTTTCGAGGGCCCACCTGCCAGTGTCACGCCCCCTCCTCTTCCTTCCCCTCGAAGCCACTGTCCCAACTTCTCTTCCATCCTGCCACTCCCGTCCGATGGTTGTAATCTGATGATTTTCGTTGGATTATTTACAAGTAATCTACGGTGATAATGCAACATGCAAATGGCAGAGACACAATTTCTAAAGTGGAAGCACTCACACGCTGCTATTGCACATATTTCTCAATATAGCTCGACAAACCCATTACAATAATTGTACTCGCATTAAACACAACCGAAATTGCAACCATCCTAGACAACATCTAAACCCACATCACACCGCTGTCATCGGAGTCCACCTCGATTGGTGACACCACCATGCCCTTCCCAGCAACATCCACTCATGCCCATGGCTTCCCCTTCGCCAAGGAGACAATAGTGGCATTCCGCATAGCTTCGTCCCTGTCGTCCTCCACATCGGAATCAACAATGACAAAGGTGACGGGGTTGGCATGGACCAAGCACCGTCGCGCTTAGCAGCTCCTGCTCGAGCTTGACGCCGCATCAGTCCTTCTACAGGTAGGAGGGGCCGAGCTCGCATACGTAGCGTCGTCGCTCCTCTCAAGAAACCATGGCCATTTGATACTGCGACAATAGGATCTTGGGGTGGATCCGCCGCGGCGAGCCCTACCGGAAGCGGTGGAGCGGATGGATCTACTGGCGCGAGCCATGACAAGTTCCTAGGAGGGAGTAAGATTGTGGGCCAGGCGTGTCTGGTTCCTGAGCAAGGCCTCCCAATGATATGTACGCAGGCAAGGTGCCAAAATTTTTCGTCCAATGCACGCGAGAGGGCTTTTGAACAACGAAGGCGCGAGGTTTTTTTCACAAGTCCACATGCTAGGTCCCCCACCTGTCAGCTGAATGTGGACGGTAGGATTCTACCCGAGTTATTAAGTAGGGATAAATCACGCTTCACCACTACCCTATCATCCAAAGGCTCCTCTTTCCTCTACCTTCGCTCCCCTCGCTCATGGCTCGCAACTCGTGCAGTTCGTCTCGGGCGGAATCAGGGTCGGCTCAACACTGTCAGGCGGGTTCCCCCTTCAGGTACCGAAGGGCGCCCTACGTTTACTACCCGATATGCTGTGTTTGTGCGGTGACAAGATGCCGAGATGGATTGCGTGGACCTTCGAAAATACTGCAGGAAAATTCAGCAACTGTAGCATCAGAGCGGTTAGTTCCTACTGTAGGTAAAATGGTAACCCGAATCCGGAAAGCGTAATGTAATTCCTTTTTTTGTTTCCTTCGATCTACTATGCAGGAAGGGAGGGGGACTGGCTGTGACAAGTTTGTGTGGATCGAAAAGCCACTGACAGGTTTTCACAGAGAGCTTGTTCAGGATCTGCGTGATGCTGTGTGGGACAAGAAAGAGGAGATTTGTGAGATGGAGCGAGATATCTGGGAGCTTCGCTAGGTGCAGGGGAGGCATGGGCAGGGAGGTGGTGAGACAGACGGGCTCAAGATTAGGCCAGATAGTGGACACAATTTCCTCATTATCTGGGCATTATCTGCTGCATTTGCAGTTTATGTTGCCATGTCATTGTCCAGCAGCTGAAATAAGTTGCTGCTTTGTGGAGTGTAGCAGCCAGCTTAAGAAACTGTTTTCCAGCCCAGAAACTTACCATAAGTGTAATGCCAACAACAGGGATTTATTAAGCGCCTATAAATAAATCATGTCTGTGCCACTAACACCCATCGATTTTAGAGAGGATTTAACCACTCAGCTATCGCGATTGTTCAGATAGTAGTGGCACGGTCACAATTTTGGATTCAACTAGTGGCCTTGGTCGTATCAAATCCTAAAGTCACGATACATTTTACTCCAAGTACGGGAGGCAGATTAATTCGCCCGACAAGTTCCACGCACACAGCTCTAGAGTTTAACTGAACTACATATATAGGTTCAAGTTCAATACATCATTAGGCTGCTACACTGCTAGCCCTCTTTCTCTACTTGGGTGCCAACTTTCTTCCTCTTTACTTCACGTCCACTAGCTTCTTCATCTCCTGCCTTCTTCCTCTTCCTGGGTGCCAATTTTCTTACCTTCATGTACCCTGCATCTCCAGGCCGAGGGAAGTCAGGCCAATCAGCACTAGAATCTTATCCGACATCATCACTCCACTCGTTTTGGTTTTCTTCCCGTAGCAAAATCACTGAGTCGGCTGTCTTGTTTCTTACCTTGTGCTTCCTGTAAAAAAAACAGTACATGGATTACTACCTTATATCTACAGACTATAAACAATTTTTTGTGTGAATGTACCATCTCATACCTAGGTTTGGGAGCATTAAGGGGACATCCAGCTGCTCTATGGCCTATAAGATGGCAGGCCTCGCATCTGTTTTTGCCCTTCTTTGTAGCACAAAAAGCCAAACCCTTCTTTTCGAGAAAATTCTTAAACCTATACACCTGGGGTCTTCCTCTGCCCCTTTTTGTAACTGGCTGGCAAAGCTCGAAATACAGTTGGACTTGAGGCCATTGAGATGGGTCTGTACATGGCTCGACGGATCTAGCGTACGCAGTTCTGAACTTTTCTATAGAGTAGTAGTCTGACAAATACTGATCCAAATATGGTAGAGTTCTTTTCTTCACCAAGAAGGCCAAGGCGTGGTCGCAAGGTTTCCCGGTATGTTGCCACTCTAAGCAGGTGCATTCTCGCAGCTGGATGTTCACAACATCCCTTTTGCCACTCTTGGACATATCGACCACCTCACAGCTTCTGCTGGTTGACGGGAGAACCTTAAGATGAGCAAGTCCTCGGCTTCTCTTGTGCATTTGCTATACAACTGGCGGTAGCATATGTCCTCTAAGTCTCCTACCGATCTCTCTCCTTATATTTAACAGCTTCATGATCATACCACGTATGCTGTCCATCAAGATATGAACAGAACGCACTTTTATGTCCTTCACCCAGTTATTCAGGCATTCTACAAGGTGGTTGTTTATGTAATCAACTTTGATGTTAGGGTTGAATTGACTCCTCTTCCAAAGCTGCGAATGATGGATGGCTAAGTACTCTGGAAATTTAGGGGCTTCAGCAAAAATCTTGCTCATGAAATAATTGCTGCTACTAGGTTTGTAAACTCTAGCAGCAGGAAACATGTAACGAAATACAACGAAATACGCTGCCTACATAGTGTGAGTACAAGTTGAGCATCATATGGGCATGGTGTTGTCTACCTTCAGCTCTCGGGAACACCTCCTTCACTGCATTCGTCAGCACTTTGCATGCATCCGTGGATATAGCCAATGGATCCATGTGGCCTATTGATCTCCTAAGATGCCTCATAAACCAGACCTAGTCTTCCTCCGTTTCTGTTTCGAACAGCCCAAATGCCACTGGGAACATCTAGCTGTGACCATCTAGTGCTATGGCAGATGGCAGGCAACCTTTCCATTTGCCAGTTAGGATAGTGCTATCTACACTCAGATACGGCCTACAGCCGTCCTTGAATCCCTGGATGCAAGGTTTAAGCACCATGAAAAATCTTTTGAAATATATTTTACCACCTTCTGATTCGGTGTCAATCTCCACAACACTCCCCGGATGTAACTACCTCGGACCCTACGCTCTAAGTTCAAGCCTGGATGAAACGGAAGTGGTTAAAATAGTACAGCGGGGGCCTAGAGGACCGCCCACGTGTAGACCCGTCGGCCGTCCTAACCACTTCCAAGACATCGGGACAAGGGCGAGCGGCGTAGGCAACAGACGAAGAGATCAAATACATACAAAAGTGAGTATGTATGCAAGCTACCATACAATAGTTTTCAGAGCCATTCCATCTAAAAGAAATACAAATATTGCAACGCCATACAACAAGATCCAAATACCCTAGATAGAGATAATAGTTTAGGATAGTTCCTCATACATCAAACATCAGAGTATCAGGCGGAAGCAGAAAACAAGATCCGAGTACGGATAAGAAGCAAATCAGCATAAGATGCCACATAAATAAACACATCCCGCCCATAGATCTCACGGATCCCCATCCCCGGAATCTCTACACCGAGTGATCATTGCCAACATCATCCGTCTCCTCCACCCAGTATCCATCTTGCGAATACACCTGTTCATCTGAATCAAACAATTTATCGTGTGAGACCCTAGAGGTACTCAGCAAGTCTTTATGCCTCTAAAGGGGACATATACCTGGGGTGACGCAATTGCAGCAAAAGATAAAAAAAACTAACAAGCCTATAGATACTCGCTAACCATCCGCCAAACCAATGATAGACAGATGTACGTTAATTAGTAACAACAATTATAACCGTATAATTAACAGATCCATCCTCCTTCTCGCTTACCAACGAGAAAGCGGACGAACAACCCCTCCGTTGGCAGTTTGATTAACCATTCCATGAGTATTGTACTGTTTACTAGTCAGGTATTTAGTCAGATTAAAAGCGGTACTTTAGTTATACTTGTCTATGATCGAGAAACTGTGCTCCAAGTCGTCCATAACCACGGACACGGCTTTCAGAAAGATTTACCCTGCAGGGGTGCACAAATAACAACACACACTCGATCAACCTCGGAAAAACCAAATCAAAACCCAACAAGGCATTCACGACAAAGCGATCACAGGATTCATAAAATATTTCAGGGGGCCACCCCACTAAGCTACCCGCAACGAAGTTGGCCGGCTCCGGAACGGACCAGGGTTTGCGACGACGGCTGTAAACGACTGGGAACCCGAAAAATATGACTGGGCTTGTCGATACCGCGAAAACATGGCGCGATCCAAAACAATACAGGTGCTCCATGCACAATCTTAAATAAAAAAAAGTAAGCATGGCATAAGTATAGGATAGTAACAAAGCCCCAAACTACTTTGTGGCCCCAAGAAATAGAAATGAATCAAGCTCTGGCTCAGGGGGGTCCATAAGGCCTCCCGGATGTGGATAGTACGAATATTCAAGGAACAGGAATCAAGTACTCGGGGTCCTACGGGACACAAGTGAGCATGAAAAACCAAACAGCCGATATTTCCCACCGGTGCCTCTTTCATTAGTTATCCCATTACTACTCAGGTTAAGTTGTTTAGGTACCTCGTTATCCATCAGACACTCACATACCCTACACATGCTGTTCTACGACTCACATGGCTCAAACAACTCCTGTAGTAATGGCTCATGGGATGGAGGAACAAACTTCAGTGGGGTTTAAAAGTAAAGGCTATGCAGTACTTGGTATTCAATTTAATGCAATCGTGACTCAATGATGCAAGAATAAGATAGAGGCAATAGGTACTATATGTATGCAAGCATGTGGTAGTGCTTGCCTGGCAGCTCAGTTGAAGCGAGAGACGGATCTGGGTAGTACTCCTGGGATTCCTGATATTTCCCCTGCTCGGCGTCTATTCGAAGAAGAACCAAACAAACAAGGGCCAACATAAATAAAGTGCACACGCATATGAATTGAAATGCGACAAGAAAACAAGCATGCCATGATGAACGATGCACAATTTGCATGGCAATAAAGTAGCATGGCATGGGTGAGGTGTGGGGTACAAGAATAAAGCATTTTATTGAGTTTTAGTCATGTTTTGCCCCCAAATAAGTTGTTCTATACTTTATATTTATATGATGCATGCTGCAATTTAGAGAACGGAATGCATAGTTAGAACGGGCTCGTCGCGCTGATCGATTTAGACATATTATTTGTCGAATTTGGAGTTGTAGATTTAAAGTTATTAATTAATTAAGAAAAAGCATTTTTATTGCAATTAAACAATGTCGAAAATTTAAATTGCTCAAATGATATTTTGAATGGCATATTTGAAATCCTCACATTTTTTTGATTCGAAGACATATATTATTTGTGTTATTTGGAATTACAAATTAAAAGTTATTAAAATTTGAATTTAAATCATATTAAAACATTTCTGAAATTGTTTTGTAAAACCAGAAAAACACAGAAACTTTTCCTACTCAGGTAGAGCTAGCCACAACCACTGATGGGTGGGGCCAACGCTTACTGGGTGGAAACGGCGCGGCAAAACCTTTTCTCACCGCGGCTTAGCCAGCCAGTGAGACTGACAGGTAGGCCCGCGACAAAAAGGGACCCACGTGCCAGCGAGAGGGATTGGGCTGGCCACGCGGCGCGGAGGGGGATCGCAGGTTGAGGACCTGGAACCTTGGGTACCTTTCTGTAAAACTCCCGCGGAGGCAGACAGGTGGGACCGAGAGGAGCGCGGGTTGAGGAATCAAAAAGGTGGGGGGGTTTCTGTAAAGCTACCAACTGCCCACTGTTTCTCTTCTCTGAACTAACTGACGACCGGACGGTGCTTTACAGGGAACGTGCGCGGCACGGGGGGTTCGAACCCGTGACCTGGGGCGTGCGCGCAGAGAGGCGGAGCCACTGCGATGGGGTGGGGGTTGCTGACAGGAGGGCTGTAGGCGGCTAGTTAGGCTGCGGCGACAAGCAGACGCTCGTGCACGCCGGCGCACAGAGCGTGCTCGACGTGTGGTCCATCGATCACAGGCGACCAAGGGGAAAGGGGAGGTTTCAGGGAGGGTGCGTGGCTCACCGCGAGGTTGCCGGTGCAGTCAGATCGGGCCGGGGAGCAGCAGGTCGACGGCGATGCAGAGGCCAGCGGATCTAGGGTTTTGTCATCGGCCTCGTCAGCATTCCGCGTGGCTAGGCCTTCTCGTCCTCGTCTGCAGGCACAGGGGGTTATAGAGGGTCGCCTTGGTCTTCCCCGACACCAACACACCACGCCCGCCTCCTCGATCTGCTGGTGGACGCCGAAGCCGACGATGGTGGCCGGAGTTGGAAGGGGAGGTTAGCTGGGTAGCGCTGCGGCGCAGAGGCCCGGGGTAGATGTAGCAGAGGAGCACATGGGGAGGCTCGGGTGGAAAGGTGGCGAGCACCTTTTCCCTCCCTCCTCACCCACGTGCCCGGCGAGGCTCGGCCTGGGACATGGTGTGGCTGCAGGTGGGCCAGGGGCGCAGGTGGTTCGGGTGGGACCTGGCTGGCAGCGAGAGAGAGAGAGAAAACAGAGAGGGGAGGTGAGCTCGGGGTAGGGTGGTTGAGCATGGGAGGATCAGGTAGGGTTAGGGATAGAGGGGTAGATGGCAAGGGGTGGTGGCTCGGCTTGGTTAGAGAGAAGGGGTGGGGTAGATGGTTCGGTTAGAGAGGGTAATGGGGCTGGACCGATCCAAGGAAAAGAAACGAGGGGACGATGAGGGTGGTAGATGATCAGGTCTAGCTTAGGGTTTGTGTTAGAGAGAGGGATTAGGGAGAGAGGGTAGGGGTAGGGGCTTAGGGTTTTGGCGTCTTGGCATGAGCTAAACAAGGTCATGCAAGAGTGTGGTGATGGCAAGGAGAGATAGGGTTTGACATGATCAAAACAATCTCAAGCAAGAAAAGGTGGTGGACAAGATGGGCGGTGTGTCTAGGGTTTTGGTATGATCACATATGATCATGCATGGAAGCATACACAAGTGAGGGGTAATGAGAGTGGAGGCAAGATAGATTAAGGTGGAGGGTTTCACATGATCTCACAAGATCTTGCATGAGATGAAGGAGATGTGGTGAGGTAAGGATCTTGATGCACATGGCAAGGAACAAAGATCAAGGTGAGAAGGTTGAGAGAAAAGAGAGCTCAAAAGAGGAGATCCACTAAAAAACAAAGAAAAACCCAAGGAGAAGAGATGGTAGAGGTTTGCGTGGCCCATGCATGAATAGTAGATGCCATGTTTAATTTTGTGAAAACAAAATAAACCCCATGACATTTATTCCCATGCATTTCCAAAAATATGGATCTAAGGCCAAGCCAAAAGAATTAAAAATGGATGTTCCATGTGGAGTAGATGGAGATGCTCAAATTTGAATATAATTAGGACATGCTAGTGTGTATATTCCACTAGATGCATAATATCCTCAAAAATATTCCAACATGAGCATTAATTCAAAATCAACCCATATGGAAGCTTGAAAAGGGGTACCACTCACATAGCATGCAAAGGTGGCCATGTGGCTTCACATATCAATAATGTGAAAACAACATGATGCTAGTGTGGAAGCATGTAGAATAGAAATGGATTCATCCCAACCCACATGAGCTAGAGGTAAAACCAAATAAGATGTAAAGCTCACATATAGTTGGATGGTGGAATTATGGGGTGGTGACAAGAAAGGTGGTGGAGTTAATAAAAGATATGCCCCCAACTCAACTTGGGCATTAAACAATATATCAAGAGGCAAATACAATTAATAATGCATATGAGATAAGAACCAAATGAAAAGGGTTTTATATGATGCTCAAATGCAAGGTGGCATGATGACATGAGAATGATATAATTATGATGCAACAATTACATGTAGGAAGTAGCATTTTATTATTAGACCATGTAGCATTACATATGTTAGACAGATGGGATGCTACACCGGACACCTAGCTTGTACCTCTGCCTTGAAGTTGTACAGCATCCTGAAGCTATTGGTCCAATCCCCGTGCAAGACCCCTAGAGCTTTCTCTTTACCTTTCCAAACCGTGTAATATGGAAGGACAATGTTGTATTTAGAACCGAGGCTAGTCTGACTATTCTTCGCGGTCTCCTTAGGGTTATCCTTTAGTATGGACATAGATTGCATAGCCACCCACTCCGTATCAGCCCTTGAGGATTTCAGTTTGCTGCCTATCGGACACATGTGTGGAGGGCCCATTTTGTTCACCTGCAACATAGATTCATTTAAAAGATAAGCAGAGTCGACTAGTTGCCAGAAAGATACCGCACATCAATTGTAGTTATAGAGTGAAAATAGAGAGAGAGAGAGTTCTAATGGTTTGCTGCATTCATTACCCCAATACCCTAATTGCAGTCGACGCAGGTAAGGCTCTTGTTGTGATCCTCCATGGACAATGAACCTCAGCCCGTCCATTCATCCACGTTAACTTGCAAACGGCCTCATACCTCTCGGCAGAGTTCTTCAGTCGATAAACGTCGAACTCCCCCTTGATACAAAAATGCCGGAACGACATCCTGAACTCATGCATGCTCCTGAACTTGGTGCCGACCGAAATTATAGGATACTCGTGGTCATGTTTCATTTCTTCTACTTCAACACCCAAATCATCGACTGGAATACCAGCCTCATCGTTAAGTTCCTCGTCTATTTCATCATCACCAGATTCTTAATCCTCTATAGTGCCTTCTTGTTCATCTGATTCAGAATCTTCGCCATCATCTCTAATGCCTAGTACTGCACACATCATATTGACTCCAAAGGGTGGGGCTGCACCATCGTCTCCACCCGGATGGACATGAACATTGCCCCAATCCACCTCACCGGCAACTCTGTTTTCTCCAAGACACTCGGTTGGTTTTGCTGCAACCACATGGGGTGGTCTTACGTTTGCACGCATCCCAGGTACTTTAGTGGACAAACAGTAGTCAGAATCAATTTCATCTTGAGTGTACAGAACCCTCTTGCTCTTCCTGTGTACATCCTCCTTCCTGATGTAATCTTTCCTGATGGTATCAGTAGGGCTTGACATCCGCGTTCCATTCCCGATCGAACTAGGCTTTTTGCTGCCGCTCTTGGGTGTGATCTCCTTACCGCCTCCCCTCATGGGTGTTGGCTCCAGGGTGCTGGCATTATTGCCTGACCTCTGCGGCGTGTTCTTCTTCGAATTAGCCCTTTTGCCTGACCCCAACGGCGTGTTCTGCTCCAAATTAGCCCTTTTGCTGCTAGTATTGGGTGTCTTCTCCTTCGTGCTGGCATTATTGCCTGACCTCAGCGGCATGTTCCGCTCCAAATTAGCCCTTTTGCTGCTACTATTGGGTGTGTTCTCCTTCGTGCTGGCATAATTCCCTGACAGCGGCGTGTTCCGCTCCAAATTAGTATTTTTCTGCTCCCACTGGGTGTAGTAGCCTCCGTGCTGGCCATCTTCGCCTCTTTGCTACCACTCCTGGGAGTGTTCACCACCGTGCTAGCCCTCTTAGTGTTTCTGCTGCTACCGTTGGGTGTGGCATTTTGACTGGATCTCTGGGGTGTACTCTACGGCGTGGTGCCTTTTGTCGTGTGACTCTTGGGCGTCCTCTTCTCTGGCGTGGTCTCCTTGGTGACGTTCTTCTTCGGGGTGCCCTTTCCGGGGATGCTCTTCCTGCTCCTCTTTATGACGCTCCTCTGTAAGACTCTCCTCTATTCGAAGCTACCCTCAGTCGCACCAGCCCTAGTGATGCCATGGATCAGGTCACGCATGCCTTCTAAAAGTCCATCATCTCTATTGTCGAGTTCCAATTCCTCTCCAACCGTGAGTACTACCAAGTGGAAGTAAACTTCACCTCTATAATGTTTCCTTGTAAACGGTACGACTAAATCCCTGGTATCTTTCACTTCGATAGCCTTTTTTCTCCTATAACCATAATATAACAAACATGCTTCCTGTGAGGACCCCCACAAGACCTTCACACGTAACGATGCCATCAGGTCAGATAACACTACCACTTCAGGGTCGTATCTCCCAAGGATTACATCAAACTCATCATGGAATTTTTATGTGCCATCATCTAACTTTGAAGTATAATCCGCGACACCGATACGAACGATTACTTTGCCATCATCAGGTTCTTTAGGATAGAAACCTTCGAGAGGTTCGAGAGATGGAGCGGCACCATCACACCCAGCCCCAATGCCACCGCCGCCATCACTAGCATCATCGTTAGCTGGATCAACCTCGGAGGAAGTACCAGGACCAGGAGAAAGGCGAGGGCCCTTAGCAGCGGGAGCTACATTACATGGTGGACAAGCAGGGCCCCTTCTAATGGCAGCCACAATAGGATCAGCTGCTGCGATGCCACCTCGACGATCAGGAGCAGTTCCCGCAATAGGAGTGTTTCGAGTGCTAGCAGAGTCCAGACCATGAGATGGCTTCAGACCAGCAGCTCGCTGAACCCGAGCACGGGTTCGAGCAGGAGACAAGGCATCAGTCTTTGCAACAACAGTGGGCAGCCTCCGGAAGCCTTAGTTTACTCAACAACGGCAGGGATTGGGTCAACAACGTCCAGATCAACAACAACACGAGGACGACCAGTACCAGCAGATTCCAGAGCACGGGTTTGCACAATTTGAGGACGGTTTCGAGGAGGACCAGCACACAAGGCGGTGGTCTTGGCAATAACAGCGGGGCAGCCTCCGGACGCCTTAGTTTTCTCAACAGCGGCATTGATTGGGTGAGCAGCAGCCGCAGCAACACGGGCACGGTGACGGGGACGACCAGTACCAGCAGATTCCAGAGCAGAGTTTTCCACAACGGCAATACGGGGACTCCTATGAGGAGGTTGCCTGACAGAAGCATGTCATGGACGAGGAACCACATTTTTCTCAACAACAGCAGGGGTTCGAGTTAGACCTCCCTGTCCAATAATATTTGGGCGATTCCCAGTAGCAGGAGCTTCCTCATCCACTATGTTACACACCAGCATAACCACGCGAAGCCTAACATGTTGTTTCATCAACCCAATTAGCTGACTGTCACATGCTATAGGAACCCTG
This sequence comes from Avena eriantha, assembly GCA_910589775.1. Taxonomy (NCBI): domain Eukaryota; kingdom Viridiplantae; phylum Streptophyta; class Magnoliopsida; order Poales; family Poaceae; genus Avena; species Avena eriantha. The sequence continues at coordinate 131,834,258 of OU342745.1, forward strand.
AAGCCTCGTTCATCAACGATGCTGAACTGTGCTGTCTGCTCTGGCCTCATTTCAGCAAGTTCATGCATAGCAGCAACCAAACCAGGGATAGTGCATAACTGCACATGCGCTACTTCCATCTTCAGATTCTGAGCTTGTTTCCACGTGCTCTTCCCATGTGCTAATTTAATGAGGTAGCCGCAGATGGCCACCAGAACCATGTATTTTGGTTCAGCGGAGATCCTAGTTGACAGAAAATTGGAGACAAAAGATAAGTATTGTTTGTCAGCGTCGTGCTAGCAAACAATTCTATGTTCGATATATCTCTGTAATGCCAATAGCCAGCTAGCAGTTATAGGTAGTGCGAATAGCAAAGAGAAGAGTAGCTCACCCGAAATTAGCCAGAAGTACTTCTTCCTCAGCAAATGGATCTACCATCCTTCGTGCTGCTCAGCTCATCGACAGTAGAGGCGGGCTAGATCGTCGCAACGGCTGGCATGGCATTCGTCATTAGAGCTTGGTAGTAGCGAGTAGGCGCAGCAACTTGGTGCCAGAAGTCAAATGCCCGAAGAGATCATTCTGGTTGGAGAGGGGATTTCGACGCTGCATGTGCTAGGGTTCATGCGAAAGGAGGGAGGGAGTGGATTTGTGAATTTGGTGAACGCACCATGCTCCTTTAGTATCTCGTTTTGCCTACGTGGTTGCCGCGTTGGCGCTCGCGTCACGGAAATATTACTGACATGAGGGTCCCGACCGTCTACTTCACGGGGCAGTTTCACGGCATGTTTGGATTTGGTAGGGGTGAGACGAGTTTGCATCGAAATGGCCCCTCTCGGTAGTTGGTGGCCCAACTTTTCGAAACACGGTAAGTTCAGGAAACTTAGGTACCGCCATGCGCTGGCCTGCCAACTTTGGTACCGCAGACGAACAAGCCCCTACTGACGGCCCTTCTCTAAGATGGTATGTTACTGTTTTGGCCTATTATTGTTCCGACCTTTATCTGTTTAGGCCACAAAGGGCCATTTACTGTTCTAGCCTGGTAAATTTGTTGTCCTGTTACTACCCTCATTTGGAAAGTTCTTGGCTCGTACTATTCAAGTTCGTCACTGTTCTGGCCTTTTACTGTTGTGGTCCTTTACTGTTGAGGTCCACTACTGTTTTGGCATGTTACTATTCTGTGATTTTTCTTGTTTCTTTCATATTACTATAATGGGTTGTTTCTATTCTGGCCTGCTGCTGTTACGGCATGTTACTGACATGGCCTGTTACGGCATGTTAGGCCTGTTACTGTTACGGCTTGTTAGGCATGTTACTGTTACGGCCTGTTACTGTTACAGCCTTTTACCACATGCGGGTCGGCTCCTTATGTTTACGGTATTTTACAGTTTCGTCATTTCTGAAGCCCATGCCAATATCATAAAACGTGTATAATAATCTAGCATTTTTACTGTTCGTCGTCGGCTGAATACATGATGGGCCAATAACAAAGCACGATATTGTTCCCTAATCGATCTGCCTGACGTAGTTACCGTAACGACTACCGCAATGTGTGGATTGTATCAACTAAATACCTACATGGCCTACATGAGCTATCTAGATATTACATTAGATATAAACTTCTTAAAATTATTGCATATTATCAACTCAAGGGAATGAAAAATCAGCATTTCAGTTGACAACCAAGTTGGTATTAGAGTCCTCAATTTGCTTTCTCAATCGATCACCTGCATCTTCCATTGAGTGTGACAGCTACATTGGAGGAGACATGATCTTGCAGCCCCCTCTTTGGTGGGGCTAGCAATAATTGCAGTCTAAAACTAAGTAATAACAAGTTAATACATCAAACAAGACAAACTACTCATTTGACTGACAGGAGCTATGAACTGGATTTTAAAACTGCTCAATGGTTCAATTATTGACCAACACGTCAAACAAACATGACAAGCAAGCATGCATTAAACAAGCGTGACTACCATGAAACGAGCAATCAAAAAATGTGCGTGTGTGGCTTAGAATTTCAGCAGATATAAACTAGCCAGGTCATTTTGAACAAATATATATGGAAGAAGTTCTATATCTAAAATGCAAAAGACGTTGGGTGACTCGGAATTTGCGCTGAGCCACAAAATGGCATGCAGTTACTGTCATAGCGAAGAATGAACCAGATAGAAATTATAACCGTATCATACGAGATCCTATAGAGCAGGAATGCAAACCACGAATGAACTATATATTGTAGAGGATAGTTATGTCGTGACTTAGGACGAACTAGACCCAGAACCAGATGCGAGATATAATGGCGTCGCTCATGAACCTGTAGAATAGGATAAACAAGCATTAGACAAGTGTGCCTAGAATGAAATGCGCAATCAAACAAAGTGTTTCTTTGAATTTCATCAAACATATATGGAAGCAGTGGCATCTCCTGGAATGCATAGAGTCGTTGGGTGAGCTACACAATGGCATATAGTTACTGTCATAGCTAAAAATCAACCGGATAGAAATTATAATGGCATCATAAGAGAAATTCTAGAGCAGGAATGCAAATCACGAGTGAACTACATAGTAGAGGACTATTATGCCATTACTCAGGATGAACCAGCACCAGTTAAGGAAGTAATGGCATCCCTTGTGAACCTGTAGAATAGGCTATGCAAACCAACATGTTCATTGTTTCATTTTGAGCTCCATGCAAGAAAAAGGAAATAGTTAGTGATGCAGCTTTTGAAGAACCAGATGGCATTATGGCAACAACAAAATTATAATCGAAGTAGTATGAAGAGTTTAAACGGCTACTACAGGATAGAAGAACGATGCCAAGGAGGAAATAATAGCAGGAACTGATCTCAGGATGAAACAAAAAGCTCCAGCAACTGTAGATAGGGAATCCACACTAATATTTTCCACTAACTACAGATTTTGCAAGAATTACACGGTAGCGGGCAATTATTGTTGTATGGAGTAGCTAAGAACATGTGCATGACAAAAGAACAGACATGTGCATGACTTGAAATTTGTAGAGCAGCGAATGCAAACCAACATGTGTAATTACCTTGCATGTACTAGCACGAAGAGCAGGCGTGCCTAGTGACTTGTATGTACTAGCATGATTTCAAAAATGTAGTTCACTGCGACAGGCTTGAACCTGCTATACCGCTGACAAAACAAAAGCATGTTGGAGATTTGGTTAACCTTGGTTGGAGAGGCGTCTAAGCATCATCGGTACCGTGCGAGTGACGTCCAGGTCACTGTGGGTGCTGCAGTTGCAGTGGCTATTGGTGTCGGGGAGCAGATCTTCTACGGTCGATGTCGTCTTGACCGTGGTAGACGAGAGCGTCGCTAAGGCAGATCCGGTGCAGTGAATGGCAACAGCCATGTAGCTGGTCTGGAGCGGTGGACATGGAAATCTTTGAACTAGATCACGCCTGGTGGAAACCGCTGAAATGGATCCGGTAAGGTTGGGTAGCTTTCAACGGTGAGGAAGCAGAGCCTGGGAGGTCGATGATGCCATCGGCGTGGTGAACGACACCGCGTATCCTAGATCTGGTGGGTGAGCATCAGTGAAGTGGATGTGGGGTGATGCACGAGACAGCAGCTCAAGCTGGTGCATGCGGTGGTAGTGGAGGGGACAGAGGAGCTTGGGATTTTTGGGAGGGCCGGTGGGAAAAACTGGGGGAATCGGGACCATAGAGGTGACCAGATAAAATAATTACGATCGTGCCCCCGAGCTATTGACTTTAGCATGCCCATTTCTCGTCTGAACAATGGGTAGATTTGGAATTTTAAATTCTAAAGTTTTTGAAATGGAAGGGCGCGAAATTCTTCAAGGTCGGTGTGTGGTTTTGCCGCTCGACTGAGAATTTGGATTTGGATAGCGCCCATCTAATAATAATAATAGAAAAATGGTACTCCCTCGGTCAGTGGGATATTTTGGCTCAAACTTTTTGAAACGGTGGCGCGGGAAATGCTTCAAGGTAGGTGGGTGATTTTTCCGCTCGATTGAGATTTTGAATTTGGCTAGCCTCCATCTACTAATAGAAAAAAGGTAGTAGATTGTACGCTATCTGTCCAGGAATTCAAGGCCGAGAGTCACGTCAACTGATCATCCATAAATTTTTTTTTGCACAGAAACTTGGATACCTTCCATTCACACAGCATAGGCGGTAAATTTTGCCGCTTGACTCAGATTTTAAATTGGATAAAATCCATGTAATAATATAAAAATGGTACTACCTTGGTGGGTGATTTTGCCTGATAGAAACCGAGGGGTGCGAAATGCTTCGGAGTCGGTGGGTTATGTTCCCGCTCGATTACAATTTTGAATTTGGCTGCCAGCCAAGTTTTTATTACTAGAAAAAATGTTGTGTAGGTCGAACGCCATCTGGTCAGGAATTTAAGGCGAGACTCACATCAACTGATGCCTCAGATTCAAATGGGGTAGCCTGTAGGTTTTGGCGGTCGATAGTGATTTTGATTTTAGAGATTTTCTAAAGAATAATTAAAAAAATAGGTCGTTCTCCCTCTATTTCAGGGCTCCAAGTCAGGGAGAGTGATTATCTACCACGCATATGAAAATGCAGATCTCCGATACAAGAATGTTTAGTTAACATAACAACAATCAAATGTCTAAAGTAGCTCTGATTCAAGCATGTGAAAATGGTGTGCAACCAAGGTCTACTAATTATTTAGGTGTCGGGACAGACTCTTCTATAGGAAGCACTAACTAAATGGTAGTACTAATTCAGATCAAATAAAAAGCCTGCTGCGAAACAAATACTCCTACTACAACATACTATCAAAAGGCAAACACCAGCTAAAGTATATGTAGAACACATAAAACAATATTTCATCACGCGTACACTACTATATAGAGAAAACCATTTCATCATATAAAACAATGTTTTATCAAACACACATAGAACCCCAAAACGAATAGACAACTCTAATATTCCAGCCCATGCCGATGTGACTGCAGCACAAACAAAGGTGCCGCCACAGTTCCATCAGCTACCGAAACAAACAAATATCAGACTGTAGCTCCAAATAACACAACCTGGGCAAACCCATGTTTGCCCAAACAAGCCTAAGTTGTTCATCCGAGTGTTATTTTCATCTCCTTGATGTTGAAGTCTGAATCAGCTGTGTTGCTGACAGGACTTCCTTTCCGTTTCTTTTATTTAGCACTCTGAATCATGTCGGTTGCTGAAGGAAATGAACAAATGATCAGCAAAATCCTAGGTGTACGAAAATGCAAGGGTTGCACATGAATGACTGCACTAACCAGGTGTCATAATGTAGGGATGTAAAGTACACCAACGTTTATGAGATCTGAACTTCTTAGACTTCATGCTCCTAAGATCTAATTCGAATACTCCCTCCTTCTCCCATATAACCACCATTTCTCTATCCTCAAATGCACATAGTAACCTTACTGCATCTTTCGCACTATATAAGCATGATTTCTCAAGTCCCAGGAGAGTATCCAACTCAACCTTTATAAGAGGCACCCAAGCTTCCCATTTTCATGTTGATGATCTTGCACTAGACCACGTGTTTAGAGTGAAGTCTCTTATAACTGCAAGGGCAACATCTCCATTATGCCCCTAGCGATGAAAAAATTGCATCTGGAAAAATCATTTGTCTCATGGGGGCACTCAATATAACACAGTTTTGTTGTCATGTTGTCGAAGGCAATTATATATCTGGAGTTCATTGTTGGCCAGAACAAAATGTCCCCTATTAGAGTTGGCAGCATGCGATCAATCTTAGCTAGCATCTCAGCAGGTTCAGTCTAGTCCTTCCATTTTCCTAACTCTCATTAGTACCTCTGCACCAGTGCTTGGTTACCATTGGTTACTATCCAAACAACCTAGAAATTGTTGCAACAGTGTGAAGACAATTGCCCATGATTTCTCGAACAAAGAATTAGGCCAAATTGGTGGTTTTGGTATCGCTGATTCACTTCCACTGATTGGATACCAAGCCTTTATCATGTTCGACCCTTGCGGATAATGAAGTAGCACCTTACAACTGAGACATCCCAGTACATATGGTTTGTAGGATTAATGTACTTCCACCAGCCTATTCCGCTTTTGGAAGATGGATTGGTCAAGATTATGATCTATTAAGAATCGAGCGTCCTCGTAGCTGTTGGTGAAAAACCCCAAGTAACGGCATTCCTCTATTGTGTGAAAGGGTTAGCCTTTTGAAATCATTGCTTCCCATGAAGCCCATCCAACATTTTTGGGTGACTAATGCCCTTAGTATGCAGGATGGGTGCGGAGGAAGCCTGACAAGAATCTGACCAAATTCATCGCCTGACAAGTCGTTGATTGTTGCATATGTTCTTCCACTGAAGCTGGTAGGATGATGCAAATTGCACAAGTGCATCATCTGAATTAAGTAAACAGCATAATGCACAATGCACAACCCTAAAAAAGAATTAAGTAAACACCACAATGCATCATACAATTTGTTAGAAAAATTTATCATTGAAATTTCCTAAACTGCACGCATATGAAAAACTACCTAAAAAGCAGAGTATGTCAACAAAAACCTAAACAGCACAAGGAATCAACCAAAGTAGTACGAAAACACCGCAAAATGCTTCAGCATGTCGGAAATGGGCAAAGGGAATGAAGAAAAAAATTTAGGTCACCGGGGAGGACAAAAAGGCCCCCACCTGAATTTTCTAGTTTTATCATAAAGAAGGGGAGAAAAAACGGACGCAGCTTCAGTGACTTGGTGAACCCAAGTCTCACGGTGACTTTACCCAGGATCCACCTTCCATCTTAGATCAAACGTATGATAATAGCTCAGATTTTGAACTAAAAACTAAAACTATTCGAAAAAATTGACAGAAAATCAGTAAATCATCGGTGCCTATGTTTGAATCCTGTGAAAGTTTCATCCCATTCGATTCACTAGTTTGTGATGAAATAGATTTTTATGTTCCCAGTACTACGAGTTTAAACTAATATCCACTGCGTCTAGAAAAAACCCCGAAGCAGAATACACAAAAGAGGGAGGAAGTCAGGGAGACAATATCCAACATAGAACTTACAATGGGGTCGACGAGTTATGAGTATATGGATCATGCGCCACCGACGAATGACGAGCCACAGCCGTTGACGCTGAAGAAGCACGACCATGAGCTGACGCATTCCTAGCATCCCACGCAGTTGTCGCTTTGGCAGCGGCAGCCAACATAGCCAAATTTGATCCAGTAGCAGCCGATGAGGATTTTGACTGCGCCTCCATTTCTTTCCAAGCATCACTCAACACTTTCCAAGACTCCTATGCAGTACAAGCATCGGCCTACGCATCTACTTCACATGTATCCGCTAGTGCTGCTTCAGCATCCACCTCTGCTTTACAAGCATCCGCGGACGCAGCAAATGCATCCACCCATGCCGATTCCATTTCCTGTAAACGCCACCAACTTACTTAGCTCGCAATGCCCAAAAATAAATGCATTCTATCCTTCAGAAATCACGGAATGGCTGGAGGTTGGGGACGTACATACCAGCTAACGGCGGTGCGGTGGTGTTCAATGGTGTAGCCGCGGGGATGGTCCGGTCGAGGGAGGGCGGCCAGGCTGAGAAGATGACGATGGGGTCGAGGGGCACACGACTGAGCTTCCTCAAACTCGAAACTAACTTTTGTCCCACTATATATATTTTTTGCAAACTGTAACATCTCAAAAATATTAAAAGGAGTATATCAATTTCCAAGAAACCAAAATTAGGGTTAACCAAAAACTTTTAATCTTAAACAACCATTAGTGCAAGTGTGTGTTTGTTAATGATGTATGAATGCATGATATGCCATGTTTGTTTGTTATATATGATGAAGATTGGTTTAAAGATCAAAACAATATCATCTAAGTCAAATCCAAACCAAATCAAATTAAAAGAAAATCAAATTATAAAGCATATGACCTAATGGTCATTTTTGCAAATATTAACACTTAGCCCACTTTGGGTATCTCTATTAAATGATTTCAAACAGGAACAATTCCATTTGTTTTCTCACCTTGCTAGACCAAGTGACCATGAACACAAGTGAACTTTCAAAACTTACCAGAACAAATTCAAATCCATATGAGGGAATTCTCCAAATTTAATCTAGTGTGTGCACCAAGATAGCCATTTTTCCAAAACCACCCAAACTTTCTCCACTTGACCAATACTTCTAACCAAAGACTCTCAAGCTTATGATCAACCAACTCACTAAAAAGAATTTGAAAATTCAAATAATTTTCTATTGTGGCCATTTGATCGAACACTTAACGAGCACAACACACAGCTACCAACTCCACACCGTTTGGATCAATCTTTTGATCATCTTTGTACTCGACTCAGCCTCCACTGCTCGTCCACAATCACCCCAGTACTAGCCCGTGTAGTTGATCCTCTCTCACTCTACCAAATGACTAGTGCTAGCCCGTACCCGAGCATACCATGCCGGCCAGACATGGACGTGATACTACACGCTTCACCGCCCTTGCCCACGACATCTAGGAGATAGCCATGACCTCACCGCACCTGCCTGTGTACGCGTTGACCAAAGCCAGCCCGTGGAGAAGCCAGCACAAGCGCGCGCCAGAGCACCAAGCAATCCCACCCGACCACGCCGCACCTTGATCTCTCCTTGCATCAATGCACTCACCATGATGCCAGTGACCTCCCAGACATGCCTGCTTGACCATGCGCGACATGTGACCACCGTACACTATGAAGAACGCCCGCGGTACCCGAGGATGGCATGGAGGCCCCCAATCGATGGAGACCTCACCTTGCCGTGCCACTATGGGCATGAAAATCGCCAAGGAACCCTGCATCGACCTACACCCTCAGCCATGCCAATAGCACACTATAACGACATCGCCGACGAGCCCGAGCCATGCCCTGATGCTCCCCTCGTCGGGGTTTAAATAGACCTCGCCCCTTGGCTCAAAATGCACCCACTCGACTCACCTCTCACCTAGCAACCTCTCTGACCCATCCCCGGAGCAAGGCGACGAGTGCTGTGCCAGAATTTCACCGGAGCCCGTCGCCGGAGTGGTGGAATGGAGCTATCGCTAGGAGCCGCCCCAGGAGCTGCCGCGACCACCATGCGAACCGCTGTTGTCGACCAGTTCGTTCACCCGCACTGCCGTACCTAGATGGAGCCCTGGTAAGCCCCTGACGACCCCCGCCATAGAATTAGGGTTGAATCACGTGTGTGCCGTGCAATGGAGACGATGACGCAGAGTCATTGATCGTGCTCTAATCGTGCGGCTATGATTAGCACATACCGCTTCGCGTTAGAACAGCCAGTAACGTATGGGGCCGGCGCAAGTGCATCCCGCTACGTGCGCCATGCAGGTGGGACGGCCAAGTATCATTCCCGCGCATGCCCACGAATTCAAATATGGATTTTTATTTTATTCTAAAACCCTATTTTGTAGTTTATTTAAAAATTTAATTCAAGGAGATTTACTGAACCAAAGTGCATGATTCTAATTTTGTTAGAAAGGAAATGAAAATCTCTAAACACTCTGATTGGATTCAAACAGTTTGAATTTATAGATCACCCATAGTCAAAATAACAAGACAATTAATTTTCCAACTTCAAACATTTTTCTAAAATCAACCATAAATCCTTTTGAGTTGATTCCAATTCTCAAAAATCACATTTGCCATGATCTATCTGAATATAAAAAAGATATGTTTTTACATGAAGTAGTCTTGGTCTAGTATTAAAAGAGTGGCTATATAGTCATTTGCAGTCATTTTAATCATATTAATGTTGGGTTCGCAGCATAGAAAACAAATATTTTCCTACGATGGGAACTATACGCCAAGATCTATCTACTAGATACAAGCAATGGGTGGATATATATCCATAGAGAACTTACCCTCAAAGACAACAAAGCTTTGTTAACGAGTTGGAACTCGTGGATGATGTAGTCGTACACTTGCCGATCTCAAGATCATGATGAAGTCTAGCAGGTCCGGCTCCATCACGTCCATCAGATCTAGCTACAGCAAGTCCAGCACCACCAAGTCCAGCACCGCAAAGCAGCGGTGCATCCGTGATCGCACACACGTACGGTACCCCGATAACCTCCGTCCCTCGCTCCAGCAAACCAGCAGAAGTAGCAACTCCTTTCTAGATAAAGCCACCGGAAACATGTATCTCGCTAATCTAAGACCATGGGGAATAACTAGAGGGGGAGAGAGATCCTTCACGAGGAGGTGTGAGTGTGAAGGTGTGAGAGAGGGGCCTTTTATAGGAGGGGGGGTGCCCCTCCCCATGGACGGCGCCCAAGGTGTGACCCCTCACCTCCTCATTCATGTGGTGGTAACTCCCTCCACATAAATTTGCCCCTTCACATTCTCTTTTAAAGTCTCCACTTTAAATGCATTAAATTTCTCCAAATTTAATACTCTCCCATTTAATAAAAATCTTTTATTAGTTTTATTCAGAATTTTGTTAATTACTTTAGTTAACAAACATTCACATAAAACCCCCTGCAACATTTCAATATTACATGCAGAACAAATTTCAACAATTTCACCCGAAACAGTTTCGGTGTCTATTGAAATAATTCCAGCGCTTTCTTAAATCATTATCTAAAACATATTTTCTCCAAATGGTGTCGGTATCCCTTAAGTGTGTCACCCTACGGTTCTCGAATAATGCAGACATGATCGAGACCCCTCTCCGATCAATAATCAACATTGGGACCTGGAGATCCGTACTGACTCCGACATATTCAACGATGACTCTTGTGATCGTGTGAACCTTTAACATTGTAACTAAATCCCTTTGTCTCGCGATATATTACATGTCCGAGATTCGATCATTGGCATCCAAATACCTAGTTTGATCTCGTTACCAACATGCACTCTTTTCTCGTTCCCGTGATATAACATTCTAGTGATCACATCACTTGCTTGCAAGCTATTTCATTGTGATATCACCGAGAGAGCCCAGAGTATATCTATCCTTCATCGGGATGGACAAATCCGACTCTTGTTTCATGAGACTCAACATAACACCTTCGTAGTGCTGGGCCATGTAGAGATAAACAAAAACTTTTTCTCTAACGCGGTACACCCAAGATCTAGCTCAGGTTATAGGCCACGAGATTACCGCTAGACACGCAGATGCGGAAGTTGATGTAGCGCGTCGAAATAGTGCCGAACGATCCCCGAACAGCCCTTCCGAATCCCACGAACTCCTTCGTCAGATCTGCACGAGCTTCCCTGTCTCCAGCACCGCACGTGCAATGCTTCTACCGGTATCCACACATATAGGAAGGAGATGCGGACAGAGGATTGCTAGCTCCTGTCTAGCCCGAAATGGAAGTGGAGAAAGTGACGGCTAGGTCAGGGACTATCCCTTGTCACTCCACTTATATACACTCCTAGTTGGGCTCAACGCTTGAGGCCCATCTAGGCTATACTCCAATCTCCATATGGATCTAATCCACATGGGCTCCTTACCCTTAAGTGTGTGACCATGTAGGTTCACGTACACCTGGACACGACATGAGCTACTCCTCCAAGAATCCCGTCATGGCTTTGAGTCCAACTCACTCCCATGAACACTCGGTCTCAAGTCGATAGATGGTAGCGGCCTCTAGCAAGACGTGCCAACTCCCAAGTGCCGTAAAGTCAGAAGACGAACCTTCAATGTGACTTTCGTCCAAGTCCCTTTGCCTCACGATATATCTGTTAAGCTATAGGCGAGTATTTCCATCCCTTTAATAGCTTAACTCTCTTCTCGTACCATGATATGTGATTCACTGGACTAACTCTTAGTCCGACTCCTCTGTTAACACTTAACTGAGTAGCACATGGCCATGCTTCCGAATCATATCACACGAGAGGGCCCAGAGAATATCTCTCCATTAAGGAGGGGAAAATCCCATCATGGTAATCCACGTCATGCAGCTTGCTTCACAACCAACCCGAACTCTAACTTTATAACTGCCCATTTACGGAACAACGTTTGATAGAACCTAAGTTGGCGATCCACAACTCGGATCATGCAATCACCTCAGGTCGAATGATTCCATTGCTTGAGACTGCAAATGACAACATGCTCGTTGCATCTCAACCGTGGGTCAGTCCGACTCGCTAAAATCTTTAGTCGAATCAGTGTAAGTTGGAATAGCATCTCCATGCCCATGACAAGTGGAACCGTGTCATCAGCTGACTTGCACATTGGACTAAGTTGTGTGCCCAACACAACCTCAACGACCAAGGACAATCTAATATGAACAATCATGAATACATAGTTCCACAACTGAATCACACATTCAGTGATATATATTTGATTTTCATATAAGGACAACTTTACTTTATGAATACTTTGGGAAATATCATCAACCATGATTGCCTCTAGGGCATATTCCCAACAATCTCCCACTTGCACTAGAGTCAATCATCCGACATCACATGTCTAGGCATCTAATTCCCATGGCTCTTACGTGTGCCTCATGCTTAGGCTATGGAAGTGGCTTTGTCAATGGATCTGCAACGTTTGCATCCGTGTGTACCTTGCATAACTTGATATCACCATGATCCACGAACTGGCGAATCAGGTAGTATCGCATGAGTATATGCTTGTTCTTCTGGTGTTGTCTGGGTTCCTTGGCTTGTGCAATAGCACCATTGTTGTCACAATACACGTCTAAAGGATTGGACGAGCCCTGCACCACACCAAGATCAATCAGAAAGTTCCTGATCGAAATAGCTTCCTTTGCTGCCTCCGAGGCAACAATATACTCAGCTTCTGTTGTAGATGCAGGCATAGTCTCTTGCTTGGAACTCTTCCAGCTCACAGCCCCTCCATTCATTACGAACACGTACCCAGATTGTGAATGAGAATCATCTGAGTCAGTAAGGTAACTCGCATCCGTGTAACCCCTTACACTGAGTTCAACCTCACCTCTATAAACTAGGAACACATCCTTAGCCCTTCTCAAGTACTTAAGAATGTTCTTAACTGCTACCCAGTGGATTTCTCCAGCGTCAGCCTGGTATCTGCTCACAATACTTAGAGCATAGGAAACATCCGGCCTAGTACAAATCATGGCATACATGATGGACCCGACTGCCGAAGCATACGGAATCGCATTCATCCTACTTCGCTCATTAGTCGTCGAAGGACACTGAGTCTTGCTATGTCTTATGCCATGGGACATCAGTAAGAACCCCTTCTTAGATGATTCCATGTTGAATTTCTTCAACACTTTGTCCAAGTATGTACTTTGGCTCAATCCAATGAGCCGCCTGGATCTATCTCTATAGATCCTGATTCCTAGTATATAAGTTGCCTCACCCAAGTATTTCATTGAGAAACTCCTTTCCAATGATTCCTTGGTTTCTTGCAACATCTGGACATCATTTCCAATCAATAATATGTCATCCACATATAAGATCAGAAAGTTTACTTTGCTCCCACTAAACTTCTTGTATAAACAAGAATCATGATCACTCTTGATGAAGCCAAACAATTTGACTACCTCATCAAAGCGAATGTTCCAACTCCGAGATGCTTGCTTCAATCCATAAATAGATTTATGAAGTTTGCATACCTTGTCAGCATTAGCCGGATCGACAAAACCCTCGGGTTGTATCATATACATGTCCTCGGTTAATTTTCCATTAAGGAAAGCCGTTTTGACATCCATCTGCCATATCTCATAGTCGAAATAGGCTGACATGATCCGAACTGATTTAAGCATCGCTACATGTGAGTAAGTCTCATCGTAGTCAACTCCTTGAACCTGCAGGAACCCCTTCGCGACAAGCCGTGCGTTATAGATAGAAACATTTCCATCCATATCAGTTTTACTTTTAAAGACCCATTTGCACTCGACGGGTCTTGCACCGTCTGGCAGATCAACGAAGTTCCAAACTTGATTATCATCCATGGACTTTAACTCGGATCTCATGGCTCCAAGACACGACTCAGAATCAGAACCCACCATCGCTTCCAAATAAGTTGTCGGCTCATCACTATCTAACAGTAATACATCACGAACACTTCGCAATCTTGCCGATCTTCGGAGTGGAGGTGCAGCTGCCGGCTCAGCTACCACGAATGGCTCAACCTCCAAGGCTTTCACCAAATCGCTACTGACCGGTTCCTCTTGAACTTCTTCAAGCTGCACCGTACTCCCACTAACTTCCTGACTGAGAAACTCTTTCTCAAGGAAGACACAGTTCCGAGCGACAAACACTTTGCCCTCTTCTCGGTTGTAGAAGTAGTAACCCAAGGTTTCCCTTGGATACCCAACGAAAATGCACTTATCTGACTTGGCTACAAGCTTGTCCGACTGAAGTCGCTTTAAAAATGCTTCACAACCCCAAATCTTAAGAAAAGACAAAGTTGGCTTCTTGCCTGTCCACATCTCATGTGGTGTCTTCTCTACCGATTTCGATGGTACTCTGTTTAGTGTGAATGCCGCTGTTTCTAGACAATAACCCCGAAATGATAAAGGTAGATCTGTCCGACTCATCATTGATCGTACCATGTCCAACAAGGTCCGATTCCGCTGTTCCGACACACCTTTCCGCTATGGTGTACTCGGCGGAGTGAGCTGAGGAACTATTCACAACTCTTTACATGGTCATCAAACTCGTGGCTCATGTACTCGCCTCCTCGGTCCGACCGAAGAAACTTTATTTTCTTGCCGAGTTGATTCTGTACTTCATTCTAGAATTCTTTGAAGTTTTCAAAGGCTTCCGACTTATGTTTCATCAAGTAGACATATTCATATCTACTCAAATCATCAGTGAAGGTAATGAAGTACTCATAACCACCCCTGGCCGTCGTGCTCATTGGACCACATACATCACTATGTACTAGTCCCAATAAGTCAGACGCCCTTTCACAACTCCTTGCAAAAGGTGTCTTGGTCATCTTGCCTAGAAGGCAGGATTCGCATGTTTCGAACAACTCCGAGTCGAACGAAGTTAGGAGTCCATCATCATGGAGCTTCTTCATGTGTTTCCAACTTATATGACCAAGTCGACAGTGCCAAAAATAAGTCATATTCAGATCATTTGGTTTCAACCTTTTTGCATTTATGTTATAGACCGACCCACCATCAAGATTCAAAATAAATAACCCGTTCTGAACAGGTGCAAAGCCGTGAAACATATCTTTCAAATATAAAGAACAACCATTGTTCTTAATATTAGACTCATAGCCTTGTGTCATCAAGCATGAGGTAGAAATGATGTTTCAACTAAGCACTGGAACATAATAACAATTATTTAGTTCCATTAAGGATCCTGAAGGCAAATGAAGTTGCATCGTGCCGACTTCCAACGCAGCAACTCTTGCTTTGTCGCCGACCCAAATGTCAACCTCGCCTCTTGCTACGCCCTAGTTCTTACCAGTCCCTACAACGAATTGCAGATATGAATGACTGATCCGGTATCATATACCCAAGAACCACCAGGTGCATCAGTAAGATAAAGGTCTATAACATTGCAAATAAGTGTACCTGAGTTGGAAGTCAGACCTCCACTCTTGGCTTTATCTGCCAAATACTTGCTGCAATTCCTCTTCCAGTGGCCATCCGTCTTGCAATAGAAGCAAGCGGATCCGGCTGAAGGAGATGACTTAGTCCCTGAGGAAACACTTGGGATCTCATCCTGAGCATTACCTCCTGACTTAGTCTTCTTCTTCTTAGTCCAAGAACTCTTCTTAAACTTAGCCTTATTCTGTACCACCAACACTTGGCTAGTACCTTTCTTGAGATCAACCTCTGCCTGCTTAAGCATCCCATGTAATTCAGTGAACTTCTTATCCATACCATGCATGTGGTAGTTCGATATGAACTGACCATACACACTAGGAAGAGAGTTCAGAATTATATCCGTAGCGAACTCTTCGCTGATGGGGTAGCCAAGTCTTTCCAGAGACTGCACGTAACCAACCATTTTGATCACATGCGGACTCAGTGGATCACCATCCTTAAGCTTACAACTCAGCAAAGCTTGAGAGACTTGATACCTCTCGCTCTTTGCCTGAGCCTGTAACATACTTTTGAGGCTTTCGATCATATCGTAGGACTCAACATTCTCGAATTGCTACTGCAAGTCCGGTTCCATGTGAGCAAGCATAAGACTGCTAATTTCTGTAGACTCATCACATGTTCTACGATAGGCATTGGTTGTTGCGACACTCGCATTCTCATCCGGCACATCTGGAAGCGGGTTGTCTAGAACATGGTCCCTCTTTTCTTGTTTGAGAACAATTCTCAGATTACGATACCAGTTGGTGAAGTTTGTTCTATTAAGTTTATCTTTCTCTAGGATGGTCCCCAAAGCAAAGCTGGATAACTGCGGGAGACTGCTACTAGGTGCCATTATCTACAACAGAAATGTGCAAAACACTTAAGACAAGTATCCATAAAAGAGCAGGCGTATTAAACATTTTAATACTAATGCTCCCACTAGAACCAACATCCCTCCGATGGTTACTTAGTGATTCAGGACCCTAAATAAGCAAGCCGACTAGTGAGCTTTAGCATCACCGCTAGCCGTCAAGTGATCTAGGTAGGCAACTCCTTGCCAATCGCATCTCATGCGACTCCTATTGGTCGGGTGGCATCTCATGCCCCGGCTCCTGACCGCCCTCTCCCCGAGCCCCACAACCGTTGTGATAGACCCGTCTAACTTACCAAGTGCTTTCGCTGTAAGAGTCCGACTCGAACCCATCTAGTCGAAGAGAATTGGTAGCACCTCAATTTTATGAGCCCACTACCAAGAATGTCCGACTTGTGATGGTGTAGCACTGGCAAGGAGACCGACTAGACCTTCTTTGAGGGATTAAAGTTTAACCACTATCTCATCGAGGTAAAACTAGAGACATAACAATCACACAAAATAATCCAATTATAATGTGAAATTGTATGGCTCCCTTCATGGCAATTTCCATCTCCATGAACCTGTTCATCATGCCTTTGGCTGCAGTGTCCTTCAAGTCCTCCAAACATGCTACACTAGCACTAAGGAATATACAAGAAGATGGCATCTCATGCCGACACGCAGGTCGTTATACAATAACAGTGACATCACTTTGGCTCCAGCCGGCTGACAAACCCGTGATACACAGATCACGTATGGATTACACACATCACATGCACATAAGCCATACCATTAACAACTTCCTACAAAAAAAGTTATGCATAGATACAATGTCTACCGGCGTTGTGAACCTCGCAACAACATCTAATGCGCTATGACAGGGCGAAGCCGGCGGTCCCTCGTGGGTGCGGGCAGCGCCCGATGATTTTTCCGAAATCACAGATCTAATCTGCATTCCGAACCATGGATTCCTTCATTGGATAAAACACTTTTACCCAAATCTGATCCTTGTGTAGACCTGACCAATCTCATTGATCATTCGCACCTGGTCTTCCATGCACCCCCGAGTGCGATTGATCCAATCAACCTTGCACAAAACCGATCTATCTCATAGATCGACCACCGAAACCCTAAGTGGATCTTATCCACCACCTCGAGCATGTCACATACGCACAGATCTAGAGCCTAAAACCAGAAGCTTTCGCTCTGATACCACTGCTGGGCCACGTAGAGATGAACAAAAACTTTTTCTCTAACGCGGTACACCCAAGATCTAGCTCAGGTTATAGGCCACGAGATTACCGCTAGACGTGCAGATGCGGAAGTTGATGTAGCGCGTCGAAGTAGTGCCGAACGATCGCTGAACAACCCTTCCGAATCCCATGAACTCCTTCATCAGATCCGCACGAGCTTCCTCGTCTCTAGCATCGCATGTGCAACGCCTCTACCGGTATCCACATATACAGGAAGGAGCTTCAGGCAGAGGACCGCTAGATCCTGTCTAGCCCGAAATGGAAGTGGAGAAAGTGACGGCTAGGTTAGGGACTATCGCTTGTCACTCCACTTATATACACTCCTAGTTGTGCTCAACACTTGAGGCCCATCTAGGCTGTACTCCAATCTCCATATGGATCTAATCCACATGGGCTCCTTACCCTTAAGTGTGTGACCCTGTAGGTTCACGTACACCTGGACACAACATGAGCTACTCCTCCAAGTATCCCGTCATGGCTTTGAGTCCAACTCACTCCCATGAACACTTGGTCTCAAGTCGATAGATGGTAGCGGCCTCTAGCAAGACGTACTAACTCCCAAGTGCCGTAAAGTCAGAAGACGAACCTTCAATGTGACTTTCGTCCAAGTCCCTTTGCCTCACAATATATCTATAAAGCTATAGGCGAGTAGTTGCCATCCCTTTAATAGCTTAACTCTCTTCTCGTACCATGATATGTGATTCCCTGGACTAACTCTTAGTCCGACTCCTCGGTTAACACTTAATTGAGTAGCGCATGGCCATGCTTCCGAATCATATCACACGAGAGGGCCCAGAGAATATCTCTCCATTACGGAGGGGCAAATCCCATCTTGGTAATCCACATCACGCAGCTTGCTTCAATATGAAACCGAACTCTACCTTTATAACTGTCCATTTACGGAACAACATTTGATAGAACCTAAGTTGGCGATCCACAACTTGGATCATGCAATCACCTCAGGTCGAAGGATTCCATTGCTTGAGACTGCAAATGACAACATGATCGTTGCGTCTCAACTGTGGGTCAGTCCGACTCGCTAAACTCTTTAGCCGAATCAGTGTAAGTCGGAATAGCATGTCCATGCCCATGACAAGTGGAACCATGTCATCAGCCCACTTGCACATTGGTCTAAGTTGTGTGCCCAACACAACCTCAACGACCAAGGACAATCTAATATGAACAATCATGAATACATAGTTCCACAACTGAATCACGCATTCAGTGATATATATTTGATGTTCATATAAGGACAACTTTATTTTATGAATACTTTGGGAAATACCATCAACCATGATTGCCTCTCGGGCATATTGCCAACACGTAGCACCGAACCAACCTTTATAGTCACCCTGTTACGGTGTGACGTTTGATGTTAACAAGATACTCTTCTGGTGTTAGCAATTAACATGATCTCATGGTCTAAGGACTAAGATTACTTCGTATGATGTTATAGCAATATAAACATAATGACTCTGATCGTAATGCTATACTTTGGATGAATGTTCATCACATCATTCCACCAATGTTGTGACCTCGTTATTAACAACATCCAATGTCCATGATCAGGAAACCTTGATCATCTTGTTAATCAACAAGCTAGTCTATAAGAGAGGCATAACTAGGAACCTTTTTTTTGTTTATTAAACACACATGTATTGATGTTTCCAATCAATACAATTATAGCATGCAAAATAAACATTTATCATAAACAAGGAATAAGATAATAACCACTTTATTATTGCCTCTGGGGCATATTCCCTTCAATTAAATAACAATATTAAACTTTGTAATATATGCCATCTACTTTAAATCACATTCCCAAGTATTGGAATATGTGATGATGACATGTGTCAACATTATCCCATATTTTATAATTGGAGAATATTAAATCTTAAGTGATTTTTCAATTAGTAGAAATTGCATTTCTAAAATAAGATAAATAATGCTAGGTCACTAATTAATGTAGTGATTGAGATGATGCTAGATCATCTAGTGTGAACCTTGGTGTTCTAAATAGAAGTAGTTAAGTATTGTTTGGTAATTATGTACCTCGTATTTATTTATATATGATAGAATCAACCCGGGCTACGAGGAGGAAGAATTCTACGAAGAAGAAGAGGAGCACTTCGACAACTGTACTAACCAAGGCAAGCTCCACTATGCAATCTAACCTATGCAAGATGCACTATGCATACTATTGAGATGCAACTTTACCAATCGCAAATTTTACCTGCAAGATTTACTTTTCCCTCTACCAAAGTTTCTTAAATAGTTAATTATTGGTGATTAGAGGAAAATAGGACAGATGCCATCAAGAGCATAGAACTGGGCTTAGGTAGTTACACTTGATTAACACCAATCAATAGTGATACCCTCATTGATAGTTTCTAGTGCTAACCTAATATTGATCACCTTAGATGGGAACACTTGGAGCAAATGATTATGAAAACCTTGGAATGATAAATTATCCTATTGATATGTTTTGACATGGGTTATGAAACACAATGACTAGAAGATGATAATAAATGAGGCATGTGCCTTGACTTGAATAAAAACTGATGGTTGGGTTCGGATGTGATGCCATTCCAACTTTACCGTACAACCACAATACCTGATTTGGGTAGGGCTTAACTGGAAGTTTATGTGTCTTAGTATGAGTTCCCTCGTGGAAAAGAGGTTAAGCTAAGGCTACCTCGTGACTATGAATTTCCACCTATCTAGTTCCCGGGATGGCAATGGCTGGGAGGCCAAGCTCATAGGGGAGGTGCCTGTACTAGGGTGTGTAATTGCAAGGTTAGGATTGAATATAGGCATACCAAGTATGATGATTTGGGGCTATCCTTGACGGATGTATCGGATTTTGTGGTGAAAGTGTACCACCTCTATAGAGTGTCAAACTATTCGAATAGCCGCGTCCGCGGTCAACAGTTGGATGGCCATACTGTTCCATTGTCACATGTTTTCAAAATGACTTATGACTTGAACTATGACTTTTACTTGACCACAAAAGGGTTGTTGAAATGAAAACTAGGTTCCCACTGGAGTAATCTAGATAACTAAAATAGGCTTTACTACTAAGTACTTCTAAAATAAAACTTGCTTATTGAAAACAAGCCTATAGCCTAGGATTACTACTAGAATTTTCTTACTTACATTAGTGATACTTTGCGAGTACTTTAAAAGTACTCATGGCTTTGTCCCTGGCTATTCCCATGGCTAGACTATGAAGAGGATTATTCAGAGGATAGACAACATGACGTCTATGATAACTAGGATCATCTCCCATCGTCAGCATTTTCTGTGACAATGAAGATGGAGCCTCTACTACATTTATTACCGCTGCTTTGATGTGTATTAAAACTTGATCATGAGATCAACTATTTGTAAGACTATTATGGTTTGTAATGGATGATGTACTACGCTATCAATTCTGTTATGTCTCACAAAAATGGTATTCCTGGGATTGCGATGTACGGCATAACAGTCATCTGGACTTAAAAATCCGGTTGTTCACAAGTTGGTATCAAAGCCATCCTGACCATAGGAGACCCTAGTTAGAATGTATGTATGAAAAACTTAGTTTCAAAACAAAGAAAGTGAGTATTTATGAAAACCTATTCTCACTCTTATCCTTGAGATTCTTTTAAAAGAGAGCTCACATGTTCCTCAAAATTCTTGCAATTCTACATAAAATTTGACACACTTGATCACGTCACTAACTTACTCATCTTGATTTCTTATAGATGGATGTCAAGTACAACAAGTTCTATCAGCTTGGCAACAAAGGAGAAATCATCTTCGAGAGGGACTTGAGTCAGCTAGCGGAGTTTCTTGGACGCCCGCATCCAGAGTTCTATGGAGCGCAACTCAATGATCAGCCAGGAGGAGAACTATAGTGGTTAATTGTTGCAGATCTGAGAGGAAAGATGGAGCCACCCACCTCGGAGAAGATACAGTTCCCTTTGAGGGAGAACAACTGGCAGGATGGACTAGCTAGAGGAATGCAGGAAGCACTTGCCCGTCTGTGTGCATAGAATATAAACCAGATCAATGGCACTCGCTTCGCTCACTACGCAAGACATGATTCTATGGGAGAGCCCTTGGCCATGCTAGGACATCCAGAGCTAAAGCATCATGTGGATCACCTCGACTTCATGTTGCACGATACTCAGAAGGAGTTGGACAACGCCCGTGCTTACGCCAATTAGAAGCACACTTTCGCAATAGAGAAGAACCACACCCTCGCCATCCTAGCTAAAGAGCGCAAGACACTTCGTCGCCAGCGTGACAAGAAGTACCGCATCATTTCTCAACTCCTCTAGAAGGTGGCAGCCCTTGAAGAAACCATCCATGACCAAGAAATTCAGCTCGAGGAGAAGGAAGACAAAGGGGAAGATCTTCTTAGGGATATCACCTCTTACCTCAGTGACGATGACGACTATCTAGAGGACATCAACATGGAGTTCCACATCGACGAGGAGGACAAAGGTATCTTGGATGACGGAGAACCCACCAGTTCCGATGATGAGTAGTAGCATTATAGCACTGTCGTAGGTGTGAGTTTGTATCTGGTCCCAATGTATCGTAGAATGACAGAATGGTTTTTAAAACCATCTTCTTGGTAGTTGTGGTGTGTTGTTTGTAGTGTGTTGCTTGGAATGAATGAAAAAGAGTTGTGGTTTTCAAACCTTAGCAATACTCAAGCTTAAAGCTTTTGAACCAAACCCGTAAGCCATAGAAATTTCCCTCTTATCTTATGATCTATCTCAATCTTAAGATGACTCGTGGCAACCCCGGTGGAAGCAGCTCATCCCAGGATCCAATGCTTCAGATTCTGCAAATGCTAGTATCAGATCGAGAAGCCGGTAGAGCCGAGTGTCAAGCCAATCTCGTCACTCTTCAGCAGATCACCCAGACGACACACAAGAACCAAGGCCATGGAAACCAGGATCACCATGGATCTAAGCTAAAGAAATTTAAAAACCCCAATCCTCCTATGTTTAGCAAATCTGAAGAGCCCTTAGATGTTGATGACTAGCTGCAGTCAATGGAGAACAACTTGGAAGTTGCCGGAGTAGAGGCTGTGGAGAAAGTACTGTTTGCCACCCACTATCTGGCAGGTTATCAAGATCATGGTGGAACATCACCCGTACAATGCATGGAGGACAAATGATGACTTAGGAGGAATTCATGATCAAGTTCAGCAGGACTCATGTGCCCCCAAGTTTGATCAAGAGGATGAGGGATGAATTCAGGAAGTTGAAGCAAGGGAGAATGACTGTGGTGGAATACCGTGATAGATTTTTGTCTCTGGCTAGGTATGCCCCCGATGAGATCGACACCGAGGCAAAGAAGAAGAAAAGATTCCTGAATGGCCTGCATGATGAGATGCAGACAGTGCTAGTCAACATTCCTTTTGACGATCTGGAAGCTCTAGTGGATTCTGCTATCCAGATAGAAGAAAAATCAATCAAGCCAGTGAGAACTACAAGCATCGTATGATGCAACTGCCTGGACCCTACCATACCCCAAAGTACCGCCCAACTCGTCTGCATGAATTGCATCAAGACCCAACATGTCACCTATGTCCGGTCTGAACTTTCCCAACCGTGGCGGAGAAAACCCGAGGACCGGAGGCTAAAACAACAACAACACCGGTAACCCCCATAATAAATTGTGCACCACCAAGATCCACCAACCACAACAACAACAATACTTCCCCAAGGACTGGAAGCAATGTTGTGCCTATTGCCGGGACGGACAAGTCAATGATAACCTGCTTTGAATGTGGAGTTACGGGTCACTACTCCAATGAGTGCCCCAAGAAGCTTGCTGCAACCACCAATATCACCGCACCTTCCCAGCAGCAGCGCCGTGTCCAGCCTGGAAAGAGGTTTGCCCTAGGAAAACCCGCATAACCTTACCAGACGTCTGTTCCACACGAATGCAGAAGAAGACTAGGAAGTGCCAGATGTCGTGATGGGTATGTTTTCTATTAACTCAGTACTTGCAAGAGTGTTGTTTGATTCTGGAGCATCACACTCGTTTGTTATAGAAGAATTTGCATGCACTAGTACTATTCAACCAGCAAATTTGAAGCATGTTATGATAGTTCAATTACCTAGGTCAACCACCAAAGCTAGAAAAAATTGCAAGGCCGTGCCTATCAGAATACATGGAATAGGTTTTTATGCCAATTTAAAAGTACTTGGAACAAAAGGTTTGGAAGTAGTACTAGGAATGGATTGAATGTCGAAACATCAGGGATTAATATACTGTGCCAAGAAAGCCATAACCATGACCAGTAGCACCGGAGTATCAGTAGAGCATGTGTCTGAGATGCTTCCTCGTCAATTCAAATGCAACAAGAGTTTAGTACAATCAACCCTAGACCAAGTTAGAGTAGTCTGTGAATACCCCGATGTGTTCCTAGATGAATTACCCCGTATGCCCCCAGATCGGGATATCGAGTTTATCATTGAACTAGTTCCTGGAACTGGACCAATAGCTCAGAGACCCTATAGTATGAACCCAGCCAAATTAGTGGAGCTGAAGAAACAACTTGACGACATGTTGAGCAAAGGTCTGATACAATCCAGTGCATCACCGTGGAGATCACCTGTTTTGTTTGTGGATAAGAAAGATGGTGCCAACCATTTGTGTATGGATTATCGGAAGATGAATGACATCACCATCAAGAACAAGTACCCACTGCCAAAGATAGAAGATATGTTTGATCAGCTGACTGGTGCCAGAGTGTTTTCTAAGATTGATCTTAGAACTGGTTATTATCAACTAAAGATCTGTGCAACAGATATCCCAAAGATTGCGTTCACTACCAGATATGGATTGTATGAGTATAATGTTATGTCATTTGGATTGACAAATGCCCCCGCATATTTCATGAATCTCATGAATAATGTTTTTATGAACTTCTTGGATAAGTTTGTCGTTGTTTTTATCGAAGATATTCTGATCTACTCCAAGTCGGAAAAGGACCATGAGCAGCACCTAAGAACCATCCTTGAAACCCTTAGATTGCATTAGTTGTATGCCAATGTTAGCAAATGTGAGTTCTGTTTAAAGGAAGTAGGATTCCTAGGACATATCTTGTCGGTAGGAGGAGTTGCCGTCGATCTCACCAACATTAAGGATGTTGAAGAATGGAAATCCCCAACCACTCAAACCGAAGTCCGCGCATTTCTTGGATGAGCTGTATATTACCGCAAGTTCGTTGAAGGATTTTCAAGAATCGCAAGGCCAATGACCCGCCTGTTGAAGAAAGACAAGAAGTTTGAATGGATGGACAAATGTGAAGCAAGTTTTCAAGAGATCAAGAAGATATTGATTTCAGCCCAAATTTTGATCATGCCGGATATCACAAAGCCTTTTGATGTATTTTGTGATGCATCCAAGATTGGTCTCGGATGTGTGTTGATGCAGGAAGGAAAAGTAATAACATATATGTCTTGACAACTGAAGCAACATGAGTAGAATTATCCTACCCATTACTTAGAGCTGGCAGCCGTTGTTTTAGCCTTGAAGACATGGTGTCATTACCTCATGCGTAACCGTTGTGAGATTTATTCGGATCACAAGAGTCTGAAGTATATTTTCACCCAGAGGGAGCTGAATATGAGGCAACGGGGATGGATAGAGTTAATCAAGGATTATGACCTTGACACTCACTACCACCCCGGCAATGCCAATGTGGTAGCAGATGCTCTTAGTTGACTACCGTGTACATTAAACACCATGACTAAGGAAGATCATCCCAGTTTGCATGAGGAGTTGGAGAATTTTAGAATGGAGCTAGTTAGCGAAGGATTTCTAGCCAGTATTAAACTACAACCCACTTTGATCAGTCAGATAAACGAAGGTCAGAAAGGAAATGCAAGTATCCACGGAATTAAGCTTTGCATTGGTACAGGGAAGGTAGCCAGATTCACTGAAGATGAAGAAGGCATTCTGTGGTATAAGGGATGCATTTGTGTGCCAGCAGATTCAGAGTTGAAGCAAGTCATTTTGCAGGAAGCCCATGATACTCTTTATTCTATTCATCTGGGCGGAACGAAGATGTATTAGGATTTGAAGGAGCAATTTTGGTGGCACAAAATGAAGAGAGAAGTCGGAAGCTATATCTCCAAGTGTGATATCAGTCAGAGAGTCAAAGCAGAGCACCAGCGACCCGTAGGACTTTTAAAGCCGTTGCAAATTTTGGAATGGAAATGGGATTCTATTGGAATGGATTTCATCACAGGTTTTCCTACATCTAGTAGGGGAAATGATTCTATTTGGGTCATAGTGGATAGACTGTCCAAAGTAGCTCATTTCATACCCGTCAAGACCACTTACCAAGGCCCGAAGCTAGCAGAGTTCTACATCGCTAGAATAGTCAGTCTGCACGGAACCCCCAAGACAATTGTGTCAGATCGAGGAACCCAGTTTAACTCAAGGTTTTGGAAGAAAGTCCAAGAAGGATTAGGAACCAAAATGAACTTCATCACAGCTTATCACCCATAGACCGACGGACAAACGGAAGGAGTAAACCAAATACTAGAAGATATGCTAAGAGCCTGTGTCTTAGAATATGGATCTAAACGGGAAGACTATCTGCCTTTCGCAGAATTCTCATACAACAACAGTTATCAAGCTAGTTTTCAAATGGCCCCATTTGAGGTTTTGTATGGAAGGAAGTGTCGTACCCCCTGAATTGGTCGCAAGTAGGAGAGAGTCAGATATTCGGACTAGACATCCTAAGAGAATCCGAAGAGAAGTTTCACAAGATCTGTGAACACCTCAAGACCGCTCAATCCAGACAGAAAAGTTACGCTGACAAAAGACGTCGAGACCTGGCCTTCAATATCGGAGACTTTATGTATCTCAAAGTATCACCCTTGAAAGGAATGCAACGTTTTCAACTCAAAGGGAAGCTTGCACCTAGATACGTCGAACCTTTTAAGATTTTAAGTCATAGCGGAGAAGTATCCTATCAGCTAGAACTGCCTGAAGAGATGTCAGCCATACATTTTGTGCTTCATATCTCGTTACTTCGTAAATGGTTATAAGTTCTGGAGAAGACCGAAGCTTTCAAGAACATTGATCACAGAGCCGTGGATATCAACAAGGATTTAACTTATCATGAAGTACCCATTCTTATTTGGAAGAAGCCTTCAGAACCACCCGGACTAGGAGTATCAAGTATCTAAAGATCCAGTAGAGCAACCATACCAAAGAACATGCCACCTGGGAGCGAGAAGATTATATTTGGATGGAGTTTCCAAATATATTTAGTTCCTAGTTTTTCTTGAATCTTGGGATGACATTCTGTTTAAGGGGGGAAGGTTTGTAACATCTAAAAAATATTAAAAGGAGTATATCAATTTCCAAGAAACCAAAATTAGGGTTAACCAAAAAGTTTTAATCTTAAACAACCATGAAAGAAAGTGTGTGTTTGTTAATGATGTATCAATGCATGATATGCCATGTTTGTTTGTTATATATGATGAAGATTGGTTTAAAGATCAAAATAATATCATCTAGGTCAAATCCAAACCAAATCAAATAAAAAAATCAAATTATAAAGCATATGACCTAATGGTCATTTTTGCAAATATTAACACTTAGCCCAGTTTGGGCATCTCTATTAAATGATTTCAAACAGGAACAATTCCATTTATTTTCTCACCTTGCTAGACCAAGTAACCATGAACACAAGTGAACTTTCAAAACTTACCAGAACAAATTCAAATCCATTTGAGGGAATTCTCAAAATTTAATCTAGTGTATGCATCAAGATAGCCATTTTTCCAAAACCACCCAAACTTTCTCCACTTGACCAATCCTTGCAACCAGAGACTCTCAAGCTTATGATCAACCAACCCACCAAAAAGAATTTGAAAATTCAAATAATTTTCTCTTGCAGCCATTTGATCGAACACTTAACGAGCATAGTACACAACTACCAACTCCACACTGTTTGGATCAATCTTGTGATCATCTTTGTACTCGACTCAGCCTCCACTACTCGCCCACAATGACCCCAGTACCAGCCATGCATTTGAGCCTCTCACACTCAACCAAATGACTAGTGCCAGCCCATACCCGAGAATGCCATGCCGGCCAGACATGGACACGACGCTACACGCTTCGCCGCCCTCACCCATGACGTCTAGGAGATAGCCATGACCTCACCGCACCTGCATGTGTATGCCTCGACCAAAGGCAGCCCATGGAGAAGCCAACATAGCCGCGCCCATTTTCTCTGTCTACCATGCCAAGCACACACTAGAGCATCGAGAAATCCCGCGTGACCATGCCGCGCCCTCGCTCTCTCTTTCCATAAATGCACTCACCGCGACGCCAGCCACCTCCTAGACACACCCGCTTGACCCCGCGTGATCTATGACCACCGTACGCCATGAAGAACGCCCGCGGTACCCGAGGACGGTATGGACGCCACCGACTGATGGAGACCGCGTCTCGTCGTGTCACTATGCGCATGACGATCGCCAAGGAAACCTGCGTTGACCTACACCCTCAGCCATGCCGATAGCAGACTTCAATGACATTGCCGATGAGCCCGAGCCATGCCCTGATGCTCCCCTCTCCAGGGTATAAATAGACCCTGCCCCTTGCCTCGAAACGCACCCCACTCGACTCACCTCTCACCCAGCAACCTCTCTGACCCATCCCCAGAGCAAGGCGAGGAGTGTAGCGCTAGAATTTCACCGGAGCCTGCCGCCGTAGTGGTGGAACGGAGCCATCACTAGGAGCTGCCCCAGGAGCTGCAGCGACCACCATTCAAACCGTCGTCGTCAACCAGTTTGTTCTCCTGCACCGCCGTACCTAGCTGGAGCCCTGGTAAGCCCCCGCTGACCCCCGTCGTAGAATTAGGGTTAAATCCCGCACACGCCATGGGATGGAGACGATGATGCTGAGCCGTTGATCATGCTCTAATCGTGCGGCTAAGATTAGCGCATACCGAGTCGGGTTAGAACAACCGCTGACATGTGGGGACATCACAAGAGCAACCCGTTGCGCGTGTGCCGTGC
Organism: Avena eriantha; assembly: GCA_910589775.1. Lineage (NCBI taxonomy): Eukaryota > Viridiplantae > Streptophyta > Magnoliopsida > Poales > Poaceae > Avena > Avena eriantha. The sequence continues at coordinate 131,862,929 of OU342745.1, forward strand.
AGTTGGGCCGACCCAGTATCGTTCCCGCGCATGCCCACGAATTCAAATGTGGATTTTTCTTTTATTCCAAAACCCTATTCTATAGTTGATTTCAAATTGAATTCAAGGAGATTTACTAAATCAAAGTGCATGATTCCAATTTTGTTAGAAAGGAAATAAAAATCTCTAAACACTCCCATTGGATTCAAACAGTTTGAATTTATAGATCACCCATAGTCAAAATAGCAAGACAATGAATTTTCCAACTTCAAACATTTTTCTAAAATAAACTATTAATGCTTTTGAGTTGATTCCAATTCTAAAAAATCACATTTGCCATGATCTATCTGAATATATAAAAAGATATGGTTTTACATGCAGTAGTCTTGGGTTAGTATTAAAAGAGTGGCTATATAGTCATTTCTAGTCATTTTAATCATATTAAATAGCAATATTAAACTTTGTAATATATGCCATCTACTTTAAATCACATTCCCAAGTATTGGAATATGTGGTGATGACATGTGTCAACATGATCCCATATTTTATAATTGGAGAATATTAAATCTTAAGTGATTTTTCAATGAGTAGAAATTGCATTTCTAAAATAAGATAAATAAGGCCATGTCACTAATTTCATGTAGTGATTGAGATGATGCTAGATCATCTAGTGTGAACCTTGGTGTGCTGAATAGAAGTAGTTAAGTATTGTTTGGTGGTTGTGTACCTTGTATTTATTTATAGACGCTAGTATCAACCCGGGCTACGAGGAGGAAGAATTCTACGAAGAAGAAGAGGAGCACTTCGACAACTGTACCAGCCAAGGCAAGCTCCACTATGCAAGCTAACCTATGCAAGATGCACTATGCATACTATTGAGATGCAACTTTACCAATCCCAAGTTTTACCCGCAAGCTTTACTTTTCGCTCTACCAAAGTTTCTTAAATAGTTAATTATTGGTGATTAGTGGAAAAATAGGACATATGCCATAAAGATCATAGAACTGGGCTTAGGTAGTTACACTTGATTAGCACCCATCAATAGTGATACCCTCATTGATAGTTGCTAGTTCTAAACTAATATTGATCACCTTAGATGGGAACACTTGGAGCAAATGTTTATGAAAACCTTGGAATGATGAATCATTCTATTGAAATGTTTTGACATGGGTTATGAAACACAGTGACTTGAAGATGATAAAGAATGAGGCATGTGCCTTGACTTGAATAAAAACTGATGGTTGGGTTCGGATGCGATACCATTCTAGCTTTACCGTACAACCACAATACTTGATTTGGGTAGGGCTTAACTGGAAGTTTATGTGTCTTAGTATGGGTTCCCTTGTGGAAAAGAGGTTAAGTTGAGGCTACCTCGTGACTATGAATGTCCACCTATGAAGTTCCCGGGATGGCGGATGGCCATGGCTGGGAGGGCAAGCTCATAGGGGAGGTGCCTGTACTAGGGTGTGTAATTGAAAGGTTAGGATTGATTATCCACATACCAAGTATGATGATTGAGGGATATCCCTGACGGATGTATCGAATTTTGTGGTGAAAATGTACCACCTCTGCAGACTGTCAAAACATTTGAATAGTCGCGTCCGCGGTGATAGAAAGTTGGATGGCCATACTGTTCCATTGTTAGATGTTTTGAAAATGACTTATGACTTGAACTATGACTTTGACTTGACCACAAAAGGGTTGTGGAAATGAAAACTAGGTTCCCACTGGAGTAATCTAGATAACTAAAATAGGCTTTACTACTAAGTACTTCTGAAATAAAACTAGCTTATTGCAAACAAGCCTAGAGGTTAGGATTACCACTAGAGTTGTATTACTTACATTAGTGATAGTTTGCGAGTACTTTAAAAGTACTCATGGCTTTGTTCCTAGCTATTACCATGGCTAGACTATGAAGAGGATTATCCGGAGGATGGACAGAAGGACGTCTACGATAACTAGGATTATCTCCCATCATCAGCATTGCATGTGACAATGAAGATGGAGCCTCTACTATGTTTATTTCCGCTGCTTTGATGTGTATTAAGACTTGATCATGAGATCAACTATTTGTAAGACTATTATGGTTTGTAATGGATGATGTACCGTGCTATCATATCGGTTATGCCTCTTAAAAATGGTATTCCTGGGATTGCGATGTACGGCATAACAAACATCTGGACTTAAAAATCCGGGTGTTCACACGAACCCTGCTTTTTTAGGGGAAACCCCCGATGTATTAATAGTAGCAACCACACGGCTGATACCAGTTTGTGCACTTGTGTGGCTTAGTTTCCCGACTACAGACATCAAGTTTGTGTACTTATTCGTGTGATAAAATGAATTTCTTGGTAAAATATTCCATGTGGTAGAAGCATGCCCATTCTATGACATCAAGATGTAGAGTTCAAACATCGACCTGAAATTCGACAATCTACAACTACAAGTTTTGGTTTACTACCAGAAATATGCTAACAAATCACTCGCAACTGGCATTAACATCATCATTAACAGATCTCAGAAGGAAAAAATTGAAAGATAAAAAACCACCACAAGTTCGAATAAGATGACTGTTGTTGCCAAATATAGTCACATAAGCCAGGTCCAATATATATGTCATAATAGTACATCAAATATATAGATTCATAGACACCACACACCAGCAGAGCAAAAAAATAGTTATAGTACCTGACTTAACAAACGGTCATCCTCACAAGAGACCCAAACCCTTCAAAAATGAAAGTAGAGCGGTCAATATGGTTTACAGATTTCCTCATCTTTTGAAGGATCATGACTATATGGGCCTAGAGAATCTCGAATTTCTGTCAGGGTCTCATCTACTTATAGAGCCGAATTGAAAAGATTGTCTTGCATTCCCACCTGTTCCAAGATCTAGTCGTACACCTGTCCAATCAGCTCGTCGCCATCCACATCAGGCAACTCGGGAACTAAGTTGTCAGCCACGAACTTTTGAAAATCAACAGTAGCATCATGAGCAACTGAAATTTATGTATTTCATCCGACTATCAAATCAGCTATCCGCTTAGTGGATGTGGAGACTTCTTCCTTCAGGCGCCTAATCTGTTCGTCCTGGTGTTTCACTTTCTCTTGAAGGCATGAAATTATGTGTCTATGAGCTTTGTATTTCTCTCGGAGACAGGCAATTGTCAAATCCTTGTAGTGACAAACACCATTACACCATGAGCAATATGAGTAAGGTGGAAACTGCTGATAACATATCCAAAATTAAACTAGATTCTCATTTCAAAAAAATAAACCAAATTCTCGTTTCACAAAAATATTCAAATTTAGCTGCACACATCGTGCAAGCTCCACAGTGGTACCGCAAATGGCAAAGAACCATAGAGGCATATTGCCCAAACATTGGAAACATAATCGACATGAAAATGGTCGTACTTCAGGGTTTGCCTTTTTAGCTGGCACATGAGCAGTCCTGGCCTTAGTAAGTGGCAACAGATCGGAATGACTTTGTTTCAGCAAATCATGATGCAACAAAAGTGATCAGTATATTTTAGGGGACATTTTAAGTAATAAAGCGCTCTTTATCGAAAAAAACGTTTTCGTGGACAAAGCATAGGTTACTGAAGTTCCAGCAAAGCAGTTGGATACATAAAAACACTTGTCACTCGATAATGCCTCCTCCATGGGTGGGACATGCGTATGATGCTAAATGAAATGCAGCAAAACCAGTAAATTTTAGGAAAGAACACACCAACTTCGCAATGCAAAGAAGGACACGTGCATTAATCTGATGCCAAGGATTGGGTGTGTTCCCCTTTAACGAAAAATATAATTTAAAGAGCTCAGCAATGCATGACACTAGCAAACAACAATCTGTTCATGAATGATATGCAGCAAATTACATCTGCATTATTTAGTAGAGGACCATTCTGTGAAATAAAGCTAGGGGCGAGCTTCCCATCCTCATAAGACTCTTCTTGGCAGCATATACTTACCTATTTTCAATGGACCTTATAACTAATTCCATGGCTACATCCATGGTGATCCCAGCTTCCTATTGTGGCATATAGATCTACTATTTCAAATAGCAATCACCTAAATAACTATCCGGATGGTTGCGGACTCACCGGAGATTGCACTGATGCGATGGAAAGGTGGACGCTACTGGGTAAAGAAGTTGCGCGATAGGGGAGGTGCACAAATGTGCAAAAAATGTAGCGATACTTGTATATAGATAGAGATATCAGTAACACATAAACCAGATCCATTAGTATTAACCACAAACTCCAGACAGGCTGTAAGACGACTGTCAACTACTCCCATATTAATTAACCTAGTGTAATTTAACGTGGCAGTACTATGAGATGGTGTGTACCCGTAAACAAAAGGGGATTACTTAATTATTAGTGGAATCTACAGCCAGCCACCAAAAGCATCATGAGCATGCTAAATATCTAGATAGCAGACCATACTTGGTTAAGAACATAATGTCCAGCACTAATTACCCATATCTAAGAGCATCTATCCTATTTACGACTGAGTGCAGTGAGTTGGAGACATCCGTTAACTCTGCAGCCATCTCCTCCGCATGCATCTGATGGTGCTCCTGCTCCTCCTCTTCGAGGTCATCGCAGATCTCGAGTTGTAACCACAGCGACATCATCGCACGCTGCAGTGAAAGTGAGTGCGGTAGATCTACCAAGTGGACGAACGTGCAGCGCTCACATTCGTCGTTGCAACCCAAGAACCTGTGGCCAAAGTTCGTTCCCTTGGACGCGATGCAGCGATGGGGCGCCAGGGCGCAGTCGCACTAGAGCCGGAGATCCGCATCAGTGACGATGTTGTACCACTCCGCTTCTACCATCTATGCCGGCATCTAAACCCAGGAAACATCGTCGATCGAGATGAGCAAAATAGAGAAAAACCCTAAAAGGAGAGAACCCATAAGCTGAATTCAACAAAATAAATTGAGACTGTGAACTCTGGCGTATTTACCCTAACCCGGCCGCCTTACGCATCGAGATGCCCTATCGTTTGCCGGACCGGCATGAATGAATCCACCAACATTGCTCAAAAAAGGAGCGCGCCTTCAAAGCCTAGCATAGAGGCTTCATGGAGAAGGAAGAGTTAGGGGAGCCGGTCCTCACATTCATTGGCTACTACTCCGTATTGGATTGAACTCGACCACTGATAACTGGGGCCTACGCTAGAGAGCCCGTGGGCCCCCAAACATCACTCACCTAGGTTAACTTGCATTACATGGAGTACTTTTGGAAAACAGATCAAAATTCAATAAATAAATAAATAAATGAACCAAAGGCCCCCCTCTCTTTTTGCGAAAACCCATTACAAAACGGAGACGCTCACAAGTGCGTACACACACTCACCCCTATGAATGCAGGTACACACACCCTACACCAGCACTTCAGAAAGACTAGATCTAGAGACTGATCCCACGGGGCTTGAGCTTGATGAAGTCACCATCGGCACCTCGCTATATATTTACGGGAACGTCGCCTCTCACTACCCTCATAACCATCCTTCAAAGTCGAGCGCCGAGGCTTCGTGGCGAAGGAAGTCCTAGGGGGTCGGAGCTCACATTCGCTGGCTTCTATGGAATGTAATTGAACCACTAATAATATGGTCCCCCGGTAGTGAGCACATAGACCCTAGACACCAGACACCATTACAATTACTGTGGGAAAACTGAGCAAAATTTAATATAAACGGAACCCCCATCTCTCTCATTTTTCCGAAAATCCACTAGAAAATGCACACGCTCACAAATGCATACACACACTCACCCCTATGAACGCATGAACGCACATCCTACCCCTATGAGCACCTCTGAAAGATTGTGTCTTCAGACTGTCCGGTGGGGTGCTTGAGCTTGATGAAGTCACCATAGGCACCTCGCTATCGATGGGAACATCTCCTCCTACTTCCCTCGTAACTATCCTTCAAAGCCGAGCGTCGAGGCTTCATCGAGAAGGAAGATCTAGAGGATTCAGAGCTAACATTCATTGGCTGCTATAGGATATAAGACCACTAATAACAACGGGGCCTCACAGTGGTGAGCCCATTGCCCCCAGACATCAGAGCAAGCACGGTGTCAAGTCTTAAACATATATCTTAACGGTGGAGTGGGTAGTTCTAACAAAAAGATTCTTCAAGGTGATTCTAGTGCTAGACTTATGTCTAAGAGAATAAATTGGGAGGGCCCACTAGTTAGTGGATAACAGTATATTTTTCTTTTTAGCATGGTTGTGTTGGCCCACTTCAGTTCTAAACGCTGGACCAAAAGTAGTTTTCATATCTACTTCTAGACACTACACACGCTTTTATTATATGTAGCTTAGAAATTTAGTAGCCTCATGTCTAAGAAAATTGTAGGCTGCTTTGAAAGATTTTCGAAAAATCTTTTGGAGGTACCCATCGGGGGGTCAATTAATATGTCACAAAACACCAAGAGTTTTGACAATAGGTTTAACTTCTTTCTAAGATAGATTTTGCATCTTGATAATTTGACGAAATTAGGTCAAACTTGAGCTACAAGTAAGCGCGATATAGATTTCTCTTGAATTAAATGTCTTATCGGAGGTCTATAGGTGCATCTTGTTGTAGTAAACAATTCCATCAGTATGAGTTTCCTACTATCTCAGTAAACAATTTCCTAAGTGTGATTACGAGATTGTTCTTTCCCGTTAATTAAGTCCGAAGAATATGGATCTGAATGACACACGAGGCAAGTTTTAGACATATATTGTGGACCAACTTGTTGTACTTACGATTTCCCATGTTTTATGAGTTCTCAATCTTCCTAGCTAACTTCACCCACTTGATTGATTTTATGCCGATTTATCGAAATTATTAGGTACAAATTGAACTACCACAAGTAAATTGTAGGTTGCTTTGAAAGTTTGACGAAAGATCTCTCTTGGAGGTACCCATATATCGGGGGGGAGAGGGTCAATTAATATATGGGAAACCACCAAGGATTTGATGATATATAGGTACAGTTCAACTTCTTGCTAAGATTTTGCATCCATTTAATGAAATTAAGTTAGACTTGAGCTACAAGTAAGCGTGATAGACCGCTCCTGAATTAAATGTCTTTTCATAGGTAGATGGGTACATCTTCCTGTACTAAACAATGTCGTCGGTGTGAGTTTCCAACTACCAGAAAAGAACATTCTCAATTTTCCGAGTGATGTCATGATCATTCTCTTCTGTAATGGAAGTCCGGAGAATATTGATCTAAATAAGTACCACAAGGCAAAGTTTTCACGCACACACACACACATGCACGTTCCACACTCATATATATTGTATGAAATGTGATTTAATGAACATTAAGTTGTTATTAACCAATAGTCTTGTTAGAGAAAAAGGCATACATTAAGTTGTTATTTATTCTAGAATCCAACTACTCTAAACCATTAGATCTAATAGCCCAATGGTCATGATTGGTGCTATGGATCCAATTCAAAATTTCCTACCTAACTCCGCCCACTTGAATGACTTTATGTCGATTTATCAAAAATAGGTCAAATTTGAACTAGTATAAGTAAATTTGAGATTACTATGAAAGTTCTACGAAAAAACTTTTGGAGGTACCCATCGGGGGTCACAATTAATATATGAGAAACCATCCAGCGAGAGTTTTAACGACAATTCGGATCAAGACTCGCAAATCCAAACATTTTGCTAACTGTTGGATCTTCTTTTCCATTCTTATCATCTAGAAAGATTCTACTAATAGTCTTGATGGGAACGATGAACGCTAGTATGCGCAAACCTCAAAACACACACTTCATTTCTTAGTTTTAGGGTCCTTGTGCTAAATGCATGGACTTGGATGCAATTTTCATTTTTTATGAGGTCCTTGATATGTAACTTGTACTTCCACCGACCTTGTTCACTCTCAAGCACATCGCGCCTACGAGAGAAACCATTAGATCGGCCATTCGTAGTACTTCTTATTATCTTATCTTTATCTTGTCTTATCTCTTACAATATCGTACCATACCACGCACTACATATAGTGTACGGATTGACTTTGAACATTGACCGTTGGATCAAGACTAGCAAATCCAAACATTGCTAACCATTAGATCTTCTTTTCCATTCTTAGCATATAGAAAGATTCTACTAATAGTCTTTAGCACGATGACCGCTAGTATGCGTAAACCTCTAGCTCAAAACACACACTTCATACATTGCTCAGTTTTAGGGTCGTCCTTGTGCTAAAGGTATGGACTTGGATGTAATTTTCATTTTTTTATGAGGTTCTTAATTTAAATAGTAATTCTACCAACCGTGTTAACTCTCAAAGCACCTTGCTCCTACAAGACCTACCATTAGATTGGCCATTCACAATACTTCTTATCTTACCTTTATCTTCTCTCTTATCTCTTACAATACCATGCATACCACCACTACATAGTGTAGGGGTTAACTTTTTTGAACATTGACCGTTGGATCAAGGCTGGCAAATCCAAACATTACGAACCGTTGGATCATCTTTTCCATTCTTAGCATCTAGAAAGATTCTATTGATAGTATTTAGCACGATGAACACTATTATGCGCAAACCTCAAAACACATAGTACTTCATTACTCGGTTTAAGGGTCCTCGTGCTAAATGCACAGACTTGTTGGATGCAATTTTCATTTTTTATGAGGTCCTTAATGTAACTTGTACTTCCACCTACCATCAGGGTCCTTGTGCTAAAATGCATGGACTTGGATGCAACTTTCATTCTTTATGAGGTCCTTGATGTAACTTGTACTTCCACCGACCGTGTTAACTCTCAAGCACCTCACTCTATTAATAGTGTTTGGCATAATGAATGCTATGTACAATCCTCAGAGCACACTTCTCGATCATACTAAAATCTTCTCCCTTGTTTCTATAGACCATGTTATCAAAAATTTCATGTGTTAGGTAGCTAATAATCTTTAACTTCTACATGATGATACAAAGTACAAGGACCAAATATACGCCCATACTTTATAGATGTTGATCAAATTTATAATTTTTTGTGCTTTATGAATTATAGTTTTATATAGTGATGATACATCATACATCTACTATCTGGGTCTCAGGTGCAAGGCACGTGCAACTTACTAGTTTACATAATGCGGGAGTAGTATATTTCTTTGCTTAGACATATGGTTACCTCTGTCCACGCGCTGTACATGCAGAGAATAAAATGTTGGCAGGGGAAGAGGGCAGCAGCGAAGAGAAGTTGAAGGTGGTTCCATGTCAGAGCAAAGTTATGATGGGTTTCTAACACAAGGTACTCCTACGGCCTTGATACGTTGCAAACGTATCCATAATTTTTGATGTTCCATGCTTGGTTTTATCTATCTTATGTTTTATCCATACTTTGGAGTACTTTTCATATGATTTCTTGGACTAACCTATTAATAAGAGCCACAGTGCCAGCTACCTGTTTTCTGCTGTTTTTGGTTCCAGAAAGTCAGAAAATAAATATTCTTGGAATTGGACCAGACAAAATCCAAAGTCGATATTTTACCGAAGGACGAGACGGAGATGGGCCACAGGATGGCCACACCATGTGGTGGTGCGGGCTAGCCCTGGCCGCTCCACCAGGTGGTGTGGGCCCCCTGGCCACCTACCGACCTTGCCTCTTCACCTATAGGAAGCCTCCCGATGCATAAACCCTAAATAGTCCAGCCTCTAGCCACGAAAAGTTCCGCAGCTCCACCACCACCGAAGAGGAGATTCGGGGGACAGAAAGTCTCTGTTCCGGCACCCTACCGGGACGGGGAAGTGCCCCCAGAGCCATCTCCATCGATCTCCACCGCCATCTCCATAACCATTGCTGATTCCCATGATGAGGAGGGAGTAGTTCTCTCTCGAGGCTAAGGGTTCTACCGGTAGCTATGTGTTCATCTCTCTCTCTATGCATTATCATATTGTGATCATGAGCTTTGTAATCAAGTAGATCTACCTTGCTACTCAAGTGATTTAATAGATCTCTTCTCTCCCCATGTGTGTGAAGTTGATAGTGTGCACACCATGGTGGCACTTAGGCTAGAGATTACAAATACTTGTTATGAGTTATATTTGGAGTTTGATGTCTTTATGAAATTGTGGTGTTTGTTGGACCCATCTAGTACTCAAGGTGATAGTGTGTGGTTATCTAGATGGAAAAGATGAACTTTGAGGTGTGCTGTTATAGCCCTACCATGGATTAGAGTGTCCAACCGGAGAGTAGTTAAGAGTAGTATCATAAAGAGAAGATATTTATATGAGAGATTTCACTAGTGAAAGTATGATCCCTAGGCCTTGTTTCTAAGCATTGAAACTTCGTTTGCTACTAGATCTATTCCATGTTTGCTTGCTTCCATCTTTTTTCAGTTTTACTTTAGTCTTTTCCACGCCATCAAGCTATTTTCTATCACCGTTACCACTTATAATTATCTATACCACTTGTATTTCACTATCTCTTCGCCGAACTATTGCACCTATACACCTGACAAGTGTATTGGGTGTGTTGGGGACACAAGAGACTTCTTGTATCTTGATTGCAGGGTTGCTTGAGAGGGGATACCTTTGACCACTTCCTCCCTGAGTTCGATAAACCTTGGGTGATCCACTTAAGGGAAAACTTGCTGCTGTTCTACAAATCTCTGCACTTGGAGGCCCAACAAATGTCTACAAGAATAGAAGTGCATAGACATCAAGCTATTTTCTGGCGCCATTGCCGGGGAGGTAAGGTAAAAGGTACGCACATCCTCCAGTGTGAGTGCTCGAAGTTATTTCCTTTAGATTCTGAAATTTGTCTTTTGTTTCTTGTTTTCACTAGTTAGGCTTAATGGAACGTTGCTAGCTGAGCCTCGGCAGGGCGCACTACTGGTGCTAGTAGCAAAGTGGAGACCTGCACAACACAACCACAGAACTTCGTCCCCAACTTGCGATGAGGTTGTCAATCTCACCGTGTTTTGCTGAAAACAAAGGATTAAATGTATCGAATGGAAGTAAGTAAAAGTTTGCAGAAAGTAAACACAAAGCAGTAACAGTTTATAGATTGTATGTAAAGAAAAGGATCGGGATCCATAGTTCACTAGAGGTGGCTCTCCTTAAGATAGATAACATGCTGGGTGAACAAATTATAGCGGGGCAATTGACAAACATCGAGAAATCATACAAGCATATACTAATCATTTTGACTCCTTTGAGACTTGATTGGGCATTACAACATTATACATAGACCGCCATCCAACTGCATCTATGACTAATAATCCATCTTCAGGTTATCATCCGAACCCCCTCAAGTATTAAGTTGCAAGCAATAGATTATTGCTTTACGAATTGCGTGTAAAGTAAACAATATTATTGTTCTATGAACAAAGGATTGTTGTTTTCTCCCTAGTAGCAACAACACATCTAGTACCTTAGAGATTTCTGTCACTTCCCCAGATTACCAGAGGCATGAACCCACTATTGAGCATAAATACTTACTCTTGGAGTTGCAAGCATCTACTTGGCCAAGATAGCTACTAACAACGGAAAGCATGCAAGATCACAAATAATGAAGACATGATAGAATCAATAATCAATCTGAAATAGCATCTCAATATCCATCGGATCCCTGCAAACACAACATGCAGAATTACAAATAGATGATCTTGATCATGAACGGAGCTCACAAGATCTAGACATGAGAGCACAAAGAAGGAGAACCAGCCATCTAGCTAATACATGGATTCGTAGTCCAAAGATGAACTACTCACGCATCACACCGGAGGCTTTCATGATGATGAAGAAGGCCTCTAGGGTGAATTCCCCTATCCGGCAGGGTGCCGGGAAGAGCTTCAGATCCCTCCCGGTCTAGGGATGGAGATGACGGCGGCTATAAACTCTTTCGTGGATTTTTGATCGGGTACTTAGGGTTTTCGTCCCGAGGGCATCTTATTGGCGGAAGGAGAGGCCGAGGGGGTGCCTGGGCTGGCCACACCGCCCCCTGGCGCGGCCAGGTGGTGTGGTGGCCCCTGGATTCTCTCCGTCTTGTATTCTGGCATTTGATGACTTCCGGAAAAATAGGCACTTTAGCTTTTGTCCCATCCAATTCTGAGAATATTCATTTTCTGACTTTCCTGGAACCAAAACCAGCAGAAAACAGGCAGCTGGCACTGTGGCTCTTGTTAATAGGTTAGTCCAAGAAATCATATGAAAAGTACTCCAAAGTGTGGACAAAACACAAGAAAGTGGATAAAACCAAGAATGGAACATCAAAAATTATAGATACATTTGCAATGTATCAACATCCCCAAGCTTAACTCCTGCTCGTCCTCGAGTAGGTAAGTGATAAAAAGAAAGAATAATTTTTGAGGTGACATGCACCATCAAAGACTTGATCAAAGTATTTGTAAAACATTCAAAGCTGGGATCATAGTACTTCAATCATAACATGAAATACAAAGTTTTAGCAATAAGACAAAGAAACTATGATGCAACATGAAAAGGCACAAACAAAAGATTCATGAATAACAGTGCTTTGCAAGACGTTTGTTTGTTTCACATAAAGAAAACATAGCATAATAGTATTCAGCTTGTCCCTCATAGAGTAGCAAATATAAATGCATAGGACACCTTCAAAGTTCATAAGAGTGACTAGATACAAATAGTTTAAAACAAGCAATATCAAGTTATGCATCAACCAACTAGTCTTGGGACAATGCACATAGAACTAAGAATGGCCACTATGCTCTCAAAGCAGGTGCATAAAGGTAGAAGGTGGAGACTCAATATAATGGTGGAAGAAAGGCCTTCATCGAAGGAAGTAGGGATTCAAGTCTCATAAAGAGCTTCCAAAAATTATGGTACTTATAGCTTTCAACTCTCATTGCCCCTATCATAAGCATCTTGAAGGTGATTAAGGTTAAAGTGACACAACTAAGAGGATATGCTTGACAAGTTATAAACCGAAATCTCATGCCCCTTACTTACGAATACCGATCCTCATGCTACTCAACTTTAGTCACAAGTAAGCTCTTGTCATTGTAAGTACATATGTATCATAAAGAACCGCCAACGGGGTACCCCTTGCACATGATACAGGAGCTATCCCATAATCAAAATGACAAGGCAAGCAGACAATGAGCATCTCAGCGATCTTTTTATTTGCTATTTGCGTAGGTTTTTATTGAGGATGCTTCATAGAGTGCTCATTATGGTGATGCTGCAAGTTTCCACCATGATTAGGCATGGCTTAGGCTAGCGGCCCAGGTGTTTCTCTAACACACATACAAACTCCATGATCTTACAAGTTCCACTTTCATTTCACACCGCCGGGATCCGTAAGCAAAAGAACATGATATCAACGGGGTACAAAGTACAAGTACAATATTGAAAGCGTTCCCCATGATACATGGTTCTGCTAATTTCAACTTATAAAGCGCAAGCATATATGCAACAAAGAAGGACCCAATGGTTCAAGTTTATTAGATGCAAAAAAGTAAAGTGTGCCATCAAGCTCATGAGAGCTTTAGTCACTAGTTTTCTCATAACAAGTTTAATTTGGAAGGTAAACAAAAGCATGAATATACTTGGAATAGCATAAGCTAGTAGGTAGGTATGGTGGAATCTTTGGAATAACTTGGTTTAGGGAGTTGGATGCATGAGTGGAACTCATACTTGGTTGTGGAGGCTAGCAAAAGACTGGGAGCGACAAACTAAGAGAGCAATAATGGCCATAATCATGCAGAGCGACAAAACATCATTGATCAAAGCATAAAGTGAGACTACAAGTTAAAAAATAAAGGATCATAAAGGCTATGGTGACTTGAGATAGTCATAACATGGTGTGAGCATGTGCCAAGTCAACCCAAATAAAGCATCAAAGGAGAATACCACTATACTATGCTTTAATATGCTAAAACAACGCATGATTCATCCAAGGCACATTAAGCAATCTCAATTGTTCATAACAAGTATTGCTACAGCAAAGAATACTAAGCATAAAGCCAAAACAATATCAAGCATGGCACGACAGAGCATAGGCCACAGTCAAAAACGAGCTCTTTTTACCACATAAGTATGAACTTTTCCTACTCTTTTCCAAACCAAACCAAACTATTTGCAAACCAATGTATGAAAGAGGGGGTCCAACCAATTTATTCAGAAAACTAAGCAAACCAAGAAAACGCAAAACCAAAACGAAAACAAAAAATAAGACGCTCCAAGAACAACACAATTGTGCATGAAACAATAAAAATGAAGCGTCTGGAAGAAACCTGGGATTTTTATTGATGAAGAAGGGGATGCCTTGGGCATCCCCAAGCTTTGACACTTGTACTTCTTGGATATTTCTTGGGGTGACATGCGTGGCATCCCCAAGCTTGAGCTTTAGTCCATGTTTCATTTCATACTCATTCCTTCCATACACCAGAAATTTTTCCTTCATACAAAACTTCACACAATCTTTATTAGCAACATTAGTGCACTCAAGATAAATAAGTCTTAAGGTTCAGTTCTAACACCAAATAAACTTCCATTAGAACACTAGCTACTGTAGCACTTCCCTCAAAAATCTCAATTCCCCAAAATAACTCAAAAAGGAACCAACAAGAAGCAAATGCAAAAAATAGCAGAAATCTTTCAAAACAGACCAGCAGGTAAAGACAAATTTTTTATAATACCTTCTGTTGCTCAAATCAAAAAGTGGTGAGCTAACTAAAGTTATATAACAACCTGGGTTAGAAGCACAAAAATTCACGCCTCAAAAAGACATACAGAGATTTTACACGAATTTTTACGGTGAAGCATAGAAATCTGTTTCGGGACAACAACTTTCCCAATCATTACTTCTCTCTCATTAGAGGTTACTCTTGGCACAAAAAGCAAATAAAAAGGATAAGGAGAGGTTATTACAGAGGTAATAACTTCCAAGACTAATCTAAAACTTTTGGGTTATCTCCCAATACGTACTTTTCTTTAACGCCTTTAAGTTAGGCATAAGAAGCAAGAAAAAGAATCAAGTGTTCTCAAATGAAGAACCATTAAGACCAAATTTTGTTTTCATAGGAGAAGCAAAATAAATCTTCTCTCTCTTCTTAGGGAAGTGTTCTATACCTTTCTTGAGTGGGAGTTGATATTTAATGGTGCCTTCTTTCATATCAATAATGGCACCAACAGTTCTAAGAAAAGGTCTTCCCAAAGTAATAGGACAAGAAGCATTGCATTCAACATCCAAAATATAGAAATCAACGGGGACATAGGAATTGTTAACCATAATAAGAACATCATTAAGACTCCCCGTGAGTTTCTTTTTAGCATTATCATCAAGTGGGACATTCAAATAACAATCTTCAAGTGGTGGCAAATCAAGCATATCATAAATCCTTCTAGGCATAATAGAAACACTACTATCAAGATCACATAAAGCTTTGAAATCAAAGTCATTCACTTTCATATTAATGATGGGTTCCCAACCATCTTCTTGTTTTATAGGAATAGAAGCTTTATGTTTCATCTTTTCTTATTTAATCTTTATGAGAGCATCAGTAATGTGTTTTGTAAAGGCCATGTTCATAGCACTAGCATTAGGACTTTTAGCAAGCTTTTGTAAGAACTTAATAACTTCAGAGATGTTGTAACCATCAAGATCAAAATCAAATTTATCATCTAGAGTAGTAGAACTATTACTAGCCTCAACACTAGTGGTGGTAATAGTAGAAACACTAATGTTTCTAGCAATTTCATCTTCTCTTTCCCATTTAGCATGTAATTAAGCTAATGGTCTAACATTTTCATCAATTCATACTTGTATAACATTAGTAGCTGCAAAGGGATTCTCATTAGTTTCAGGTTTAGAAGCAATTTTATTCAAAGAAGATTGAGCTTCAGCCAAATATGATATATTTCTTTCAACATTAGAGAGTCTTTCCTCAATAGTTTTATTGAAAGAAGTTTGTTTACTAATAAACTCTTTAAGGATAACTTCAAATTCAGAGGGAGCACTCCTATTATTGTTGTAGGAACTTCCATAAGCATTACCATTGTTGGGAGGATATGGCTTATAATTGTTGTTACCAAAATTATTCCTATAAGCATTATTTACCATTAACAAGCATAGACATAATAATATCAATCTTATCACTCAAGGAGGAAGTTTCCTCAACAGAATTTACCTTCCTACCTTGTGGAGCTCTCTCAGTATGCCATTCAGAATAGTTAACCATCATATTATCCAGAAGCTTTGTTGCAGCACCCAAAGTTATGGTCATAAAGGTACCTCCAGCAGCAGAATCCAATAGGTTCCTTGAAGAATAGTTCAATCCTGCATAAAAAGTTTGGATGATCATCCAAGCAGTCAGTCCATGAGTCGGACAATTCTTTACCAAAGATTTCATTCTTTCCCAAGCTTGAGCAACATGTTCATTATCAGATTGTTTAAACTTTATTATTTCACTTCTCATAGATATAATCTTAGCAGGAGAATAGTATTTTCCAATGAAAGCATCTTTACATTTAGTCCAAGAATCAATATTATTCCTAGTTAAGGAATTCAACCATTCTTTAGCTTTTCCTCACAAAGAGAAAGGAAACAGTTTCAGCTTAATAATATCACCATCTACATCCCTATGCTTTTGCATCTCACAAAGTTCAACAAAGTTATTTAGATGGGCAGCAGCATCTTCATTACTAATACTAGAAAATTGTTCTCTCATAACAACATTGAGCAAAGCAGGTTTTATCTCAAAGAAAGTATCTTCAGGCACATGTGGGGCAATAGGTGTGCTCATAAACTCATTGTTGTTGGTGCTAGTGAAGTCACACAACTTAGTGTTTTCAAGAGTAGTCATTTTTTTGTATTTTCAAATAAGAAAGCAAACTAGTAAAACTATTTTTTTGTGTTTTTGATAAAGAAACAAGCAAACAAAGCAAAAAGGAACTAAGCAAAACAAAAATAACAAAGTAAAGAGATTGGCTATGAGGGAATCCACTTGTGAAGATGTCCTTGACTCCCTGGCAACGGCGCCAGAAAAATACTTGATGGCTCGGTGTTGATTTAGAGCTCGTTGGGAACCCCAAGAGGAAGGTATGATGAGCACATCAGCATGTTTACCTCAGTTATGAAACCAAGATTAATCGAACCAGTAGGAGCAAGGAAACACCCCAAAGGTGTTGCTAGCTGAGCCTTGGCAGGGCGCACTACCGGTGCTAGTAGGAACGTGGAGACCTGCACAACACAACCACAGAACTCTGTCCCCAACTTGCGATGAGGTTGTCAATCTCACCGTGTTTTGCTGAAAACAAAGGATTAAACGTATCAAAGGGAAGGAAGTAAAAGTTTGTAGAAAGTAAACACAAAGTAGTAACAGTTTATAGATTGTATGTAAAGAAAAGGACCGGGATCCATAGTTCACTAGAGGTGGCTCTCCTTAAGATAGATAACATGCTGGGTGAACAAATTACAGCGGGCAATTGACAAACATCGAGAAAGCATACAAGCATATACTAATCATCTTGACTCCTTTGAGACTTGATTGGGCATTACAACATTATACATAGACCGCCATCCAACTACATCTATGACTAATAATCCACCTTCAGGTTATCATCCGAACCCCCTCCAATATTAAGTTGCAAGCAACAGATTATTGCTTTACGAATTGCGTGTAAATTAAACAATACGATTCTTCTATGAACAAAGGATTGTTGTTTTCTCCCTAGTAGCAATAGCACATCTAGTACCTTAGAGATTTTTGTCACTTCCCCACTATCGAGCAAAAATACTAACTCTTGGAGTTGCAAGCATCTACTTGGCCAAGATAGCTACTAACAATGGAAAGCATGCAAGATCACAAATAACAAAGACATGATAGAATCAATAAGCAATCTAAAATAGCATCTCAATATCCATCCGATCCCCGCAAACACAACATGCAGAATTACAAATAGATGATCTTGATCATGGACGGAGCTCACAAGATCTAGACATGAAAGCACAAAGGAGGAGAAACAGCCATCTAGCTACTACATGGATTCGTAGTCCAAAGATGAACTACTCACGCATCACACCGGAGGCTTGCATGATGATGAAGAAGGCCTCCAGGGTGAATTCCCCTCTCCGGCAAGGTGCCGGGAAGAGCTTCAGATCCCTCCTGATCTAGGGATGGAGATGACGACGGCTAAAGACTCTTTCGTGGATTTTTGATCGGGTACTTCGGGTTTTCGTCCCAAGGGCATCTTATAGGAGGAAGGAGAGGGCGAGGGGGTGCCTGGGCTGGCCACACCACCCCCTGGCGTGGCCAGGCCTGGCCCGCGCGGCCAGGTGGTGTGGTGCCCCCTAGATCCTCTCTGTCTCGTATTCTGGCATCTGATGACTTACAGAAAAACAGGCATTTTGGCTTTTGTCCCATCCAATTCCGAGAATATTCATTTTCTGACTTTCCTGACTCACAGAAAATGAATATTCTCAGAATTGGACCGGACAAAAGCTAAAGTCGATATTTTACCGGAAGACTCACGGAGCCAGAAGACGAGACGGAGAGGGGCCACAGGGTGGCCACACCATGTGGTGGCGCGGGCTAGCCCTGGCCGCCCACCGACCTTGCCTCTTCGCCTATAATAAGCCACCCAATGCAGAAACCCTAAATAGTCTAGCCTCTATCCACGAAAAGTTCCGCAGCATCGCCGCCACCGAAGAGGAGATTCTGGGGACAGAAAGAATCTGTTCCGACACCCTGCCGGGACAGGGAAGTGCCCCTGGAGCCATCTCCATCGATATCCACCGCCATCTCCATCACCATTGCTAATTCCCATGATGAGGAGGGAGTAGTTCTCTCATGAGGCTAAGGGTTCTACCGGTAGCTATGTGTTCATCTCTCTCTCTCTATGCATGATCATATTGTGATCATGAGCTTTGTAATCAAGTAGATCTACCTTGCTACTCAAGTGATTTAATAGATCTTTGCTCTCCCCATGTGTGTGAAGTTGACAGTGTGCACACCATGGTGGCACTTAGGCTAGAGATTACAAATACTTCTTATGAGTTATATTTGGAGTTGGATGTCTTTATGAAATTGTGGTGTTTGTTGGACCCATCTAGTACTCAAGGTGACAGTGTGGGGTTATCTAGATGGGAAAGATGTACTTTGAGGTGTGCTGTTATAGCCCTACCATGGATTAGAGTGTCCAACCGGAGAGTAGTTGAGAGTAGTATCGTAAAGAGAAGATATTTATTTGAGAGTGTTCACTAGTGAAAGTATGATCCCTAGGCCTTGTTTCTAAGCATTGAAACTTCGTTTGCTACTAGATATGTTCCATGTTTGCTTGCTTCCATCTTTATTTCAGTTTTACTTTAGTCTTTTCCACGCCATCAAGCTATTTTCTATCACCGTTACCACTTATAATTATCTATACCACTTGTATTTCACTATCTGTTCGTCGAACTAGTGCACCTATACACCTGACAAGTGTATTGGGTGTGTTGGGGACACAAGAGACTTCTTGTATCTTGATTGCAGGGTTTCTTGAGAGGGGATACCTTTGACCACTTCCTCCCTGAGTTCGATAAACCTTGGGTGATCCACTTAAGGGAAGACTTGTTGTTGTTCTACAAACCTTTGCACTTGGAGGCCCAACAACTTTCTACAAGAATAGAAGTGCGTGGACATCAAGCTATTTTCTGGCGCCGTTGCCGGGGAGGTAAGGTAAAAGGTACTCACATCGTCCGGTGTGAGTGCTCGAAGTTATTTCCTTTAGATTCTGCAATTTTGTCTTTTTGTTTCTTGTTTTCACTAGTTAGGCTTAATGGAAAACAACAAAACAATTAGACAACTTTATAGTATTTATCTTGAGTTAGGACATGATGTGTTTGAAGTGAAAATTAAAAAACCTACGGAACTTTATTTGCATGCTAATAGTAATGTTGTTAGTATGAATTCTTTGGACACCATTATTGCTAATGCTATGGAAAAGTCTAAGCTTGGGGAAGCTAGTTTTTATGAAAATGATCTTTTTAGTTCCCCAGCTTTGGAAGATAGCTATTCTATTGCTTATGATGATACAAAACCTCCAATATTTGATGATTACAATGATGAATATGATATTTTCAGTCCACCTAATATAGAGGAGAAAATTAATGATTACAATATGCCTCCTATATTTGATGATTATGGTGATCAGACTAATGATGATAGCTATTTAGTTGAATTTGCTCCCACTACAATTAATAAGAATAACTATGCTTATGTGGAGAGTAATAATGATTATATGCATGTGGCTCATGATAAGAATGTGTTATGTGATAGTTATATTGTTAATTTTATTCATGATGCTACTGGAAGTTATTATGAGAGAGGGAAACATGGTTTTATGTGTCTCAACAATATTAAGTTTCCCCTCTTTATGTTGAAAGTCTTGAAGTTGCACTTGTTTTGCTTTATTATGCTTGTTGCTTTGTGCTTTCATGACTTGTTTATTTACAAGATTTCTATGCATCGGAAGTGGGTTAGACTTAAATGTGATTTGAATTTGCTTCTTGATGCTGTCTTTTACTTCCATTCATATGTCTATGTGAGCATCTTCTCAAAGAGCGCTCCTTCTCAAACTATCATGCGTAACTTAAAGGCATTAAAGAAAAGTACTTGTTGGGAAATAACCCAAAAGTTTTAGTTGAGTCTTGGAAGTTATTACTTCTGTAATAACCGCTCCTTATCATTTTTGTGTGGTTTTTGTGACAAGAGTAACCTCTAATGAGAGAGAAGTAATGCTTGGGAAAGTTGCTGTCCCGAAACAGATTTCTGTTCTTCACCGTAAAAATTCGTGTAAAACCTCTGTACGTCCTTTTGAGGCGTGAATTTTTGTCCTTCTTCCCAAGGTTTTTATCTAACTTTCGTTAGTTCAACACTTTTTGATTTGATCAACAGAAGGTTTTCGAAAAAAATCGTCTTTACCTGCTGGTCTGTTTTGACAGATTTCTGCCATTATTTGCATTTGCTTCTTGTTGGTTCCTTTTTGAGTTCTTTAGGGGAATTGAGATTTTTGAGGGAAGTGCTACAGTATCTTGTGTTTTAATGGAAGTTTTATTGGTGTTGAAACTTAACCCAAAGACTTATTATCTTGAGTGCACTAATGTTGCTAATAAAGATTGTGTGAAGTTTTGTATGAAGGAAAAAATTTCAGGTGTATGGAAGGAATGAGTAATGAGATGAAGGATGGACTAAAGCTCAAGCTTTGGGATACGACGTGTGTCACCCCAACAAATATCTAAGAAGTACAAGCGTCAAATCTTGGGGATGCCCAAGGCATCCCCTTCTTCATCAATAAAAATCTCAGGTTCCTTTCAAACGCTTCATTTTTATTGTTTCATGCACAGTTGTGTTGTTCTTGGAGCATCTACTTTTTCGTTTTTTCATTTTGGTTTTCGTTTGCTTGGTTTTCTTAGTTTGCTGAATAAATTGTTTGGACCCTCTCTTTCATGCATTGGTTTTCGAATAGTTTGGTTTGGATTGGAAAAGAGTAGGAAAGTTCATGCTTAAGTGGTAAAGACAGCTTGTTTTTGACTATAGCCTATGCTTTGTCATGCCATGCTTGATATTGTTTTGGCTTTATGCTTACTGATCTTTGTTGTAGCATGACTTGTTATAAACAATTGAGATTTCTTAATGTGCCTTTTAAGAATCATGTGTTGCTTTAGCATATTAAAGCATAGTATTGTGCTATTCTTCTTTGATGCTTTATTTGGGTTGACTTGGCACATGCTCACACCATGTTATGACTATCCCAAGTCACCATAGCCTTTATGATCCTTTAGTTTTCAACTTGTAGTATCACTTTATGCTTTGATTAATGATGTTTTGTCACTCTGCATGATTGTGGCCATTATTGCTCTCTTAGTTGGTCGCTCCTAGTATTTTGCTAGCCTTCGTAACCAAGTATGAGTTCCACTCATGCATCCAACTACTAAAAACCAAGTTATTCCAAAGAGTCCACCATACTTACCTACTAGCATATGTTATTCCAAGTATATTCATGTTTTTATCTACCTTCCGAATTAAATTTGTTATGAGAAAACTAGTGATTAAAGCTCTCATGAACTTGATGGCACAATTTACTTTTCTTGCCCTTAATAAACTTGAACCATTGTGTAGTCTATGTTGTATATGCTTGCACTTATTTGTTAGGGATTAGCAGAACCATGCTGTCGTGGGGAACGCTTTCAACATTGCACTTGTACTTTGTACCTAGTCGATATCATGCTCTTTTGTCTATGGATGTCGTCGGTGTGAAATGAAAGGGGAGCTTGTAAGTCCATGGAGTTATGTATGTGTCTTAGAGAAACGCCTGGGCCGCTGGTATAATCCATGCTGTCATGGTGGAAACCTGCAGCGTAACCATAATGAGTTGTCTATGAAGCATTCTTCTTATAAAAAAAGAGTCAGATATTAAGAAAAAAGAGAAAAAGAAAAGAAAAAAAAGAGATATATGAAAAGAGGAAAGAGAGAAAAAGCACCATATTCCCATAGTAAATAAGAAGATTGCTGAGATACTCGTTGTCTGCTTGCCTTGTCATTTTGATATGGGGATTCTTCCGTATCATCTGGCAAGGGGTACCCGGTTGGCGGTTCTCTATGATACACATGTACTTACGATGACAAGAACTTACCGGTGACTTAACTAGAGTAGCATGAGGAGAGGCCCTCGTATTCAAGGGACATGAGATTCCCAACTTATACCTTGTCAAGCATGTACACCATAGTTTGTTCACTTTAACCTTAATCACTTCAAGATTCTTATGATAGGGACAATGAGAGCTGAAAGCTAATAAGTACTATAATTTTTGGAAGCTCTTTATGAAACTTGAATCCCTACTTCCTTCTATGAAGGCCTTTATTTTACTTTTATGTTGAGTCTCCACCGTCTATCTTTATGCACCTACTTTGAGAGCATAGTGGCCATTCTTAGTTCTATGTGCATTGTCCCAAGACTTGTTGATTTATGCATAGCTTTGATATTGCTTGTTTTAAACTATTTGTATCTAGTCACTCTTATGAACTTTGAAGGTGTCCTATGCATTACGTTTGCTACTCTATGAGGGACAAGCTGAATGCCACTATGCTATGTTTTCTTTATGTAAAGCAAACAAACATCTTGCAAAGCATTGTTATTCATGAATCTTTTGTTCGTGCCTTTTCATGTTGCAACATAGTTTCTTTGTCTTATTGTTAGAACTTTATCTTTCATGTTATGTCGAAGTACTATGATCCCAGCTATGAATGTTTTATGAATACGTTGATAAAGTTTATGATGGTGCATGTCACCTCAAAAATTATTCTTTCTTTTTATCACTTACCGACTCAAGGACGAGCAGGAGTTAAGCTTGGGGATGTTGATACGTTGCAAATGTATCTATAATTTTTGATGTTCCATGCTTGGTTTTATCTACTTTCTTATGTTTTGTCCACACATATGATTTCTTGGACTAACTTATTAACAAGAGCCACAGTGCCAGCTGCCTGTTTTCTGCTGTTTTTGGTTCCAGAAAGTCACAAAATGAATATTCTCGAAATTGGACCGGACAATAGCCAAAGTCGATATTTTACCGAAAGACTCACGGAGCAAGAAGACGAGACAGAGAGGGGCCATAGGGTGGCCACACCATGTGGTCGCGCGGGCTAGCCGTGGCCATGCTACCAGGTGGTGTGGGCCCCCTGCCCGCCCACCGACCTTGCCTCTTCGCCTATAAGAAGCCTCCTGATGCATAAACCCTAAATGGTCCAGCCTCCAGCCACGAAAAGTTCCGCAGCGCCGCTGCCACCGAAGAGGAGATTCAGGGGACTGAAAGTCTCTGTTCCGACACCCTATCGGGACAGGTAAGTGCCCCCGGAGCCTTCTCCATCGATCTCCACCGCCATCTCCATCACCATTGCTGATTCCCATGATGAGGAGGGAGTAGTTCTCTCTCGAGGCTAAGGGTTATACGGGTAGCTATGTGTTCATCTCTCTCTATGCATGATCATATTGTGATCATGAGCTTTGTAATCAAGTATATCTACCTTTCTACTCAAGTGATTTAATAGATCTCTTCTCTCCCCATGTGTGTGAAGTTGATAGTGTGCACACCATGGTGGCACTTAGGCTAGAGATTACAAATACTTGTTATGAGTTATATTTGGAGTTGAATGTCTTTATGAAATTGTGGTGTTTGTTGGACCCATCTAGTACTCAAGGTGACAGTGTGGGGTTATCTAGATGGGAAAGATGAACTTTGAGGTGTGCTGTTATAGCCCTACCATGGATTAGGGTGTCCAACCGGAGAGTAGTTAAGAGTAGTATCATAAAGAGAAGATATTTATATGAGAGTGTTCACTAGTGAATGTATGATCCCTAGGCCTTGTTTCTAAGCATTGAAACATCATTTGCTACTAGATCTATTCCATGTTTGCTTGCTTCCATCTTTATTTCAGTTTTAGTTTAGTCTTTTCCATGCCATCAAGCTATTTTTCTATCACCATTACCAGTTATAATTATCTATACCACTTGTATTTCACTATCTCTTCGCCGAACTAGTGCACCTATACACCTGACAAGTGTATTGGGTGTGTTGGGAACACAAGAGACTTCTTGTATCTTGATTGCAGGGTTGCTTGAGAGGGGATACCTTTGACCATTTCCTCCCTGAGTTCGATAAACCTTGGGTGATCCACTTAAGAGAAAACTTGCTGCTGTTCTACAAACCTCTGCACTCGGAGGCCCAACAACTGTCTACAAGAATAGAAGTGCGTAGACATCAGACCTTACCATGTGCACTCTACTAGTAGTAAATTTTAGGACCTATGCACGCAAAACAAATCGTGTGTTTTCTCTCTCCTTTCCTATGCTCCATTTCTCCTCCCCTTTCCTCTCGTGCACCGTTCTGGCTGATCTCTCTCCCATCATCCACAGCATGGTGCTGCGCACGTGTGCCTTGGTACGGCGGCTCTGTGTCTCTGGCGTGTTCAGCAGTCGCGCGTTGGTGTGGACTAGAGATAAGGAGTACATATGAAGGAAACCACTTTGGTCCTTGGCGGCACAAAATTCAAACTTTTCCGGTTTTCAAAATTTTCACTTGCTTCCCAAACATCGCGAGGGAAGGTTACTGAAAAGATCAGCCAAACATAGGGAGGGAAGGCAATTTTGAACCCATTTTGAACATTGACCATTGGATCAAGACTAGAAAATCCAAACTTTGAACATTAACCATTGTATCAAGACTGGCAAATCCAAACTTTGCTAACCGTTGGATCTTCTTTTCCATTCTTAGCATCAAGAAAGATGCTACTGATAGTCTTTAGCATAATGGACGCTAGTATGCGCAAACCTCAAAACACACATTTCATTGCTCAGTTTCACGGTCTTTGTGCTAAATGCATGCATGGACTTGGATGAAATTTTCATTTTTTATGAGTTCCTTGATGTAACTTTTACTTCCACCGACCGTCTTAACTCTCAAGCACCTCGCTCCTACGAGATTAACCATTAGATCGGCTATTCGCGGTACTTCTTATCTTATCTTTATCTTGTCTTATCTCTTACAATACCATACCACTATTCTGTAGTGTACGAATTAACTTCGAACATTGACCGCTGGATCAATACTGGAAAATCATACATTGCTAACCGTTAGATCTTCTATTTTCCCTTAGCATCGAGAAAGATTCTATTGATAGTCTTTAGCATGATGAACGCTAGTATGCACAAACCTCAAAACACACACACACTTCATTATTCAGTTTTAGGGTCATTGTGTTAAATGGATGGACTTGGATGCAATTTTAATTTTTTTATGAGGTCCTTGATGTAAGTTGTACTTCCATCGATCGTGTTAACTCTCAAGCACCTCTCTCCTATGAGACCTACCTGAGTTAAAAGAACATGCAACCACCCCAATTCTCACACAAACTGGACCAATGGTTTCTTATATGTAATGCCCAAGTTTTTAGTACTAGGATTTTTCAATCTTCCTAGCAAACTTTGCACACTTCATTGACTTCTTATCGGTTTGACGAAATTAGGTCAAACTTGAGCTACAAGTAAGCGCGATAGATTTCTCTTGAAATATATATATTTTCATAGGTAGATGGGTGCATCTTCTTCTAGTAAACAATGTCATCGGTGTGAGTTTCTAACTATGAGGAAAGAAAATCCTCAGTTTTCTGAGTGATGACGAGATGGTTCTTTTCTATAAAGAAAGTCTGAAGAATATGGATCTCAATGCCAAAAGGCAAGCTTTTAGACATATTAAGTGGACCAGCGTGTTTTACTTACGATTACCATGTTTTATGAGTTTTCAAACTCCCTATATATCTAATTAAATTTTCCCCACTTGAATGACTTCATGCCTATATTTATCAAAATTTGGTCAAATTTGAACTATAACAACTAAATTGTAGGTTGCTTCTATAGAATTACAAAAAACTTTTGGAGGTGTACCCATTGGGGGCTCAGTTAATATATCATAAACCAACCGAGAGTTTTGACAATAGGTTTTAAACTCCTTTCTAATTAAGATTTTGCATCTTGACAATTTAACAAAAATTAGCTCAAACTTGAGCTAGCAATAGATTTTTCTTTAATTAAAGGTCTCTTTGGAGGTAGATGGATGCATCTTCTTGTAGTAATCAGTACCGTCGGTGTCAGTTTCCAACTATTAGGAAAGAATATTCTCAATTTTCTGAGTGATGATGAGATTATTATTCGTTTTCGTAAACAAAGTCCGAAGGATATGGATCTGAACGCCACAAGCCAAGCTTTGAGACATATATAGTGGACCGTCATGTTGTACTTATTATTCCCGTATTTTATGAGTTTTCAAACTTATTCCTATAGCTAACTTTGCCCATTTGAAAGTGATTTTATGTTAATTTATTGAAATTAGGTCAATTTTTAACTACAATTAAATTGTAGGTTGCATTGAAAGTTTTACGTTTTTTGGAGGTAACCATTTGGGGATGATTTAATATATCACAAACCACCACCGATAGTTTTTACAACAAGTTCAACTTCTTTCTAAGATTTTGCATCTTGAGAATTTAATGAAATTAGGTCAAACTTGAGCTACAAGTAAATGCAATAGATTGATCCTGAATTAATTTTCTTTTCGGAGGTAGACGGATGCATATTCTTGTAGTAAACAATGTCATCGATGTGAGTTTCCAAATATCAGGAAATATCATTCTTAATTTTTGAGTGATGACGAGATTGTTCCTTTATGTACATATAATCTGAATAGTATGGATATGAATGCCACAAGCCATGTTTTTAGACATCTTGTCTTACCACTATATAGTGTATGAATAACTTTGAATATTGACAGTTGGATCGAGACTCGCGAATCCGAACATTTCTAGCCATTGGATTTTCCTTTCCATTCTAGCATCTATAAGATTCTATTGATAGTCTTGAACACAATGAATGCACTATGCCTAAACCTCTCAAAACACACTTCTCCATCATACTAGAATCTTCTCCCTGTTTCTCTAGACCATGTTACCAAAAATTTCAAGTGTTAGGTAGCTAATAATCTTTGACTTGTACACATGATGATACAAAGTAGAACAACCAAATATACACCCATACTTTATAGATGTTGATCAAATTTATATTTTCCACTTTACCTATTATAATTTTATATAGTGATGATATGTTAGAAGTCTATTATTTGAGCCTAACATGCAGGGCACGTGCAACTTACTAGTATCTTATCTTACCACTATATACTGTATGAATAACTTTAAATGTTGACCATTAGATCAAGACTCACGAATCCCAGCATTTCTAGCCGTTGGATCTTCTTTTCCATTCTAGCATCTAGAAGATTCTATTGATAGTCTTCGGCATAATGAATGCTATGCACAAACCTCAAAACACACTTCTCCGTCGTACTAGAAGGTTCTCCCTTGTTTCTCTAGACCATGTTATCAAAAAATTCATGTGTTAGGTAGCTAATAATCTTTGACTTCTACATGATGATACAAAGTACAAGGACCAAATATACACCCATACTTTATATATGTTGATCAAATTTATAATTTCTTTTGCTTTACCAATTATAATTGTAGATAGTGATGATATGTCATACGTCTACTATCTGATTCTCACGTGCAACTTACTAGTAGCTAATAATCGTTGACTTCTACATGATCTTACCACTATATAGTGTACAAACAACTTTGAATATTGACCGTTGGATCAAGATTCGTGAATCCAAACATTTCCAGTCGTTGGATCTTCTTTTCCATTCTAGCATCTTGAATATTCTATTGATAGTCTTCATTACAAACCACTATATAGTGTACGGATAATTTTGAATGTTGACCGTTGGATCAAGATTCCTGAATCCTAGCATTTCTAGCCGTTGGATCTTCTTTTCCATTCTAGCATCTAGAAGATTCTATTGATAGTCTTCGGCATAATGAATGCTATGCACAAACCTCAAAACACACTTCTCGATCATACTAGAATCTTCTGCCTTGTTTCTCTAGACCATGATATCAAAAATTTCATGTGTTAGGTAGATAACAATCTTTGGTTTCTACATGATGATACAAAGTACAAGGACCAAATATACACCCATATTTTATAGACGATGTTGATCAAATTTATAATTTTTTGTGCTTTATAATTATAATTGTATATAGTGATGATATGTCATACGTCTATTATCTGAGTCTCACATGCAACTTACTAGTAGCTAATAATCGTTGACTTCTACATGATCTTACCACTATATAGTGTACAAACAACTTTGAATATTCATCGTTGGATCAAGACTCACTGAAAGGGCATGTATGCCCCCATGTGTGGTTTTGGTAATTAATGACAATCCCTATGGACTAATGTGAAAATTGAGTTTCACTTGTAGGTTTGTCCATTGGCATCGCTTGGACCATGTGTTGGTTTCAAGGATGAAAAAGGAGAAGCATCGTCCAAGGGCTTTGTGCCTATTGGAATCAAGTAGAATAAGAAGAAGAATAAGAAGATCAAGTATGCCTTGAAGAAGAAGAAGAAGATGGAGTTCCTCATGGCTTTCTTCAAGACATTATCATATAGATTTGATGTGTAAGCTCACGGTGCGCCATCTCTAGAAGATCTCATGCTTGGAGCTTGCCATCCTCGGCATTCCTGGAGTGATGAAGACAAGGTCAAAGAAGTGGTTTTCCCATGGAGTATGGGGGAGCCATTCGCAAGTCTTCATCAAGTAAGAGCAAGCAAGTGCAATCAAGAAAGGTGTTCCATCTTGAGAAGGACATGACGGTCTACATCAACCTCAAGTGGGATGCTCAAGGCAAAGGTATGATCTTGATAGGGTTTCTATTTTACCGGTATCTTGTAGTGTTCTTGTAGTGTTGGGAGATCGGGTTTAGGATAGATAGCCGTACTATCAAGAGGGGCTCTCGAGTGGGTGACTCGTTCGTATCATTCGAAGAGAGCTCAAACCATTGCATACATAGCATCATCTTTCTTGGTTGTTGTTTGGTTCTTGTCCAAGTGAGGATCTAGAGCTTGTGGTTATCTTCATAACAAGCTCTAGTTCATCAAAAACGGATTCCCCTTGCATATCTTATTGCGTTTTTGATCTTGCGGGTTTTCCAGCTCCACACCTTGGGAAGTATCTCACATATATATTCATGGTATTTTCTCCATTGGTGATACCCAATATTTCTACCTTTTGTTGGATTCTACTCTTTATTATCGTTCCAACAAAATTGGTTTCATCCCAATTAGAGTTTCCAAGCTCAACGTCTTGCGTTTTGGGTTCTGGAGGTTTTACCGGTTCGCCACTTCTGAGAGGTCATACATTTCTCCATTTTATTTTATCCTCTCTTATTGGACTATGATGTTTCTTTGCATAATATTGTAGAGATTTTTGTTCTCTTCAAAACGAGCCCAAGATCATCGAAATCGGAGTCCGGAGTCAAAAGTTATTGAAGTTAACGTGCAATGCTGTCCAACGATTTTGCTTGAGCGGTAGTACCGGCCCAGGTTCAGGCCAAAGTTCCGGTAAATCTCATTTTTCTTCTGTATCTTTTGTTTCTATTTAGAGGTAGTACCGGTGTGGCACCGGTAGTTCCGGTGGGGCGCGAATCTGGCCCAAACGGGCAGATTTCTCTTGCCCTATTTAAGGGCCCCCTCTTCCCAAAAGTTGGGGTCATTTTTGCTAGCTCTTCCACTATCTCTCCTCCATTGTTGACCTTCAAAAGCTTGCCCTCTTCCCTTCTCCCTCCCATGATTCTTGCATCTCTTTGAGGGATTTGAGAGAGGAGATCTAGATCTACAATCCCCACCAAATCAAATCCCTTCTTTGTGAAGGAATCCTTGGGATCTAGATCTTGGAGAGTTTTTGTGTTCTCCTCTTGTGTTTTTCCTCCCTTATTCCCCTAATAGCTTTTGTAGCTTTGGTGGAATTTGAGAGTAAAGAACTTGTCTCTTGCATTTGGTGCATAGGTTTGAGTTCTCCTTGGAGATTCGGCGAGTTCAAGCTCTTGGGCTTGTTTCTCTTGGGTTCTTGGAATCCTAGACAGTTGTGTGGAGTTGTGGTGTGTTCTTGGGGCTCCAATTGAGTTGTGGAGGTTCCCCAAGCTTGTTGGCCTTTTGTGGCATTGTGGAGCCTTTGTGGCATTTCTTGGGAGCCCTCCAATTGAGTTGTGGAGATTGCCCCAAGCCTTGTACGGGTTCGGTGACCGCCCTCAAGGGTCCCATAGTGCAACGTGAGTAGACCTTTGTGGTGAGCTCACGGGAGAATAGGGTGAGTCTTTTGTGGCATCGGTAGGTTGCGTGCCTTCGCATCTTGGGGTGAGGCCTTGTGTGACGTTGGGTGAGCATCGAGCCACCACACCTCGAGGTGAGCCACTTGTGGCGTTCGAAGTACATTGCGCCCCCGCACCTCTCCAACGGAGACGTAGCTTCTTTGGAAGTGAACTTCAGGAAACAAATCATTGTCTCCGCGTCCATCGGTTATCTCTCAACAGAACCCTTTACTTATGCAATTTACATTGTGATAGCCTTCGTGCTTGAAGTATTTTATCTTGCTATCACCTTGTTGCTTGTCTTGCTTAGCATAGGTTGTTGGTGCACTTAGTGAACCTAGTGGATATAGGTTTTGGCTTGATAAATTAAACGTTAAGTTTTATTCCGCATTTATTAGAGCCTAAACCGTAATATTTTTTAAACGCCTATTCACCCCCCCCTCTAGGCGACGTCCATTTTCCCTTTCAATTGGTATCAGAGCGAGGTCTCTCGCCTCTTAGGCTTCACCGCCTCGAGAGTAAGGATGTCTCCTAGGGGTTTAGTGCACTCTCACACATTTACTTTTTATGGCACAAATTATGATGTTTGGCGCATTCACATGCTTAGTCATTTTTGGGTCATTGACCCAAATATTGAGCGAATTCTAGATATGGGATTGTCTCCTCCTATGGATCCTCAAAATCTATCTTTGGAGGAGGAGACAAACTCTTATCTCGAAGCTCAAGCATCTAATGTTCTTGTTAATGTTGTGAGCTTTGTAGTTCTTTCCTCAATCATGCCTTTTCAGAATGCTCATGATATTCGGACCAAGCTTCAAGCAAAATATGATGTGTCCAAGATTGATGAGGATGATTGTGTTCCCTCCACCTCTGGCTGTGATGAGTTCTCATCTTGTTCCACTACACCAACATGTGATTTTTCACAAGGTAATGATATGGTGAGTGGTGATTGGACTTGCAATGAGTATAGTGAGCTTGCCATTCATGATCCTCCATATCTATCTCATTGCAATGTTGTATCTTTGGGCATGAACACTTGTAGGACTATTTTTGATTTACATCCTAGTGTTGATTGCCCTTACATATCATGTAAGGGCAATGCCTTGAATATATCCCATGATGATATGCTTGCTTTGCCTTGTTGCCATGATAAATGTGCTTCTATTTACTCTAGTAGTTGTGTTGCTAACCATATAGAGGAAATTGAAGAATGTGTGGGCCAAGGAAAAGTTGTGAGTGGATCTTCAAGTGTTCCCCCATCATCACCTTCTTCCAACATTCACTCATGCCTCATGGCTAAGGAATCAAAGGTAAATTCTCCTTTGGACCCCAATGCACCTCTTGATGATGTGAATGTTGACTTAGATGAAGTAGATGATGATGTTTCTTCTCTAAAAGAGAAGGGGGAGCTAGTCCTCCGTGCTCTACACAAAAATGAAAATGCTTTCTCTACTTTCATTGAAATATTGAACTTTTCCATTGAAAGTAAGCAACTAATTTATGAGCATGAGGACACAATTGAAAAAATGTGTAGTCTTGAGCGTGAGTATGCTAATGACATTGCAAACCTAAATGAATCTCTTGAAGAGGAACAAACCACTACAGAAATCTCATGATAGAGATCTTGAGGTGGCTAGTGACCTTCAAATTAAAAATGATGAACTTGAAGTTGCCTATGCTAAACTCCTTGAGGATTTTGAGCACCTCAACAATGGCTCTAGAGTCATCAAGGGGGAGCTCATCAAACTCACCGAGTCACATGAGCAACTTAAAGCTTCATACACTAAAGAGCTTTCCAAGTTGCCCTCACCTCTTACTACTATTGATGATGCTTGTGCTACTAACTCTATCTCTTGTGAAGCATCTATTGTGAAGGAGAATGTTGAGCTACATGCTCAACTTGCTTTGCTAACTAGCAACTATGGGAAATTGGAAGAGAGCCATGCTAAGCTCTCAAGCTCGCATGAAGATCTTCTAGTTTCCCATGGTAGGCTAAAGTTGGCTCATGAGGCTATTATGTCAAAGATAACATCTAGTATGCCTCATGTGGACATTAGCACTACATCTACTCCTAGTGTTGTATTGCCATGTGCTAGTCTTTGTAATTCATCCACTCGTGCTATTGCTATATCTTGTGATGAATTGCATCCCTTGCCTTGTTGCTCTAACAACGTAGCATCTACTTCCTCTAGTATTGTTGTTGATACTAACCCTGTAGAGGAAAACAAGAAGCTCAAGGCTCAAGTCAATTCTTTGGAGAATGACTTGAAGAAGTGTCATGAAGGGAAGACCACTCACAAGAACATCTTGGGTGTGCGAAGATCCCCAAATGACAAGAGTGAGCTTGGATACAACTCCAACATCAATAACAATCCCACCAACATGTTGAAGCACAAGGGCAACAAGAAGAATGGCCAAGGTCAAGTGAAGAATCTGGCCAACATTGTGTTCTTCAATTGCAAGGAAGAAGGCCATCATGTGAGATGTTGCCCATTAAAGAAGAAGCAACAAGGGAAGCGGCCTCAAGCTCCACGTCAAGCTCCACCTCAAGCTAGAAGCGGGCCTCTTCCCAAGACTCAAGATCTTCCTCAAGGGGTGGCCTCTTCTAAGAAGAAAGATAGCAAGAGAAGAACTTGCTACATTTTCCGCGAGAAGGGGCACCTTTCTTCCTCATGCACCATGGGTAACTCCTCATCCAAGCCTATCTTGATATATGATGCATATTCTCTTGGTAAGGATGAGGTGGGCAATGTGTTTGCCAAATTTGTTGGTGCCCAAAGTGGTGTCAAGAAAAGAACCATTTGGGTGGCCAAGCCTATTGTGACTAACCTCTTAGGACCCAACTTGGTTGGGGACCAACAAGCTAAAACTTGATCAATAGGTGTTGGTTGGAGGGCATTGGAGGCTTGGCTACATTATGAAGAATTGAGGGGTCTTCATCATTTATTTTTGTCAAGTCAAGCCAATTGGATTATCTTGCCTCTATCTCATATCCAATGTTCCTCCTTGCAGTAACATGTGCTCCACTCCTTTACATAGAAAGTTACTTGCTCCCTTGTGCATGTGTTGGTTTTGTACCTTTATATGTTTTTGTACATGTTGTGCTTCCCTCATACCTATATTGTGTTGTCTAGTATATTTGTGTATGTTGGTTGGCACATCATGTATTTGTGTTATTGTGATTGAGCCTTTGTTGAATTCATTTGGTATCTTTTTGGGCTCTTGCGAGAGATTAATGGACTATCCCATTTTGGGAGAGTGTTATGCTTGGGCATTCCACAATCCTAAAATGTGTGTACATGAGGAATACCACTTAGTATGTATATTACAATTTTATCTAGTCTCTATGTGGTATGTCTTTCTCATGATAAATTCAAGTTCCATAATGTCCATTAATCATCTCTATTTGGATGTTTTTACCTCTTTTTGAGTTTTCTTGTTTTATCACATTATGGGGGAGTCATATGCTTTGTGCATATTACAAACCTAGAAAATGTGGACATTTGAGGTAGTGTCACTTAGAATTGATATTGATATTTATCTAGCTCCTAAGTGGCACATTTAGCTCAAACAAGTTCCAATTTCTTTGGATTGATTTTATTGCTCATCTTTTGGATCTTGTTTGTTAGAGTTTTTCTTGATATGTGTTTCCTCATATTTGGACCTCAATATCCTCCATCGAAACCATTTGCTACAAGTTACTCTAATCACTAGTGATTGTGTGACTATTTGCAGCTATCAAGAATCTCCCTCGAAGCATCAAGTATAATTTTTATATCTTGTTACACACTTCTTTGTGTGAATATGATCATGATTTCCTTGCAAACTACCTCGGGAAAACTTTCCCCATAATCCTTGTCCTTGGACAAGTGACACTCCATATATGGTAGGACTTATTGATCATGTTCACTTTGGCCTTTGTTTTTCTTTGTCCCATCTTTGGCCAAGAGATTGGTTCCTTTTACTCCCATGTCTTCCTTGCCTATTGTGGATCTTTTAGTTTATTGGTATTCGCTTGTGTTTTATTTAATGTAGGTAGTAGTGATGATCTCATTTGTGTGCATTTTGCATTCAAAAGCAAAATTCTATATAATGCACCATTCTTGGGGGAGCTCTCCTATATAATCTAGAACACTCCTTTTATGCTTCTTAATTTGTTCCATATAGTGTTTCTTGTGCTTGGAAGCTTGATCTTTTCTCTTGGTACTTTGTGCCATCATGAAAACTATAGAGAGTGTGGGTTTGTGTGTTGGAACCTTGCTCTATTTGGGAGTTGGTTTTTTCTCATCCTCTTGACTTGTTTGATCTTTTAGGATGAGATAAATCCTTGAGCATTATGTGTTTTGTGCATCTTTCGCTCTTTGTCTTTTGCCTTGTTCATTTGTTGAATTTGTGTCCTTTCATGTGTTGATTTGGCTCTTTGATACAATTTGGACACCTTTTGTCGTGTAACACTCTTGTGTGCTACTTCTTGGTTTAGTTGGTGTTTTAGTTCAAATTGTATCTCATTTTTGGTTCTTGAGAGTCTTGTGCATGCATATTTACTTCTTGTATATATTATGGCATGCTTTCTTTCTATGATCCAATGTATAGGGGAAACTCCACCAAATCCTATTGTCTAAGATGTGCATGAAATTCAATTTCATATTAATATGCACATATTTATGTGGAGCTTCTCCTATATATTGTAGTTGCACTAACTAATTTGGACCCAATTTGTTTGGGGACATAGTGTACTTATTTTTGTGTAGGTACATTGGAGATATATTGGATGCTTGTCTCATCAATTGGGAAGAAGTGGTGCTTACATGTCAATTGGAGGCAAGCTAGGATGATCAACGAATTCTTATCCTCTACATCCTACCTATTATATATCGGTAACAAGTATCTCTCTCATGCATACACTTCTGGTTTCCAACCTTTTGTGGGCTGCTTCTTGGCATGAATTTGTGTATTCATAATGTTGTGGTTCTTTGTTTGTTGTGTTCGAGTGCTCTCTATTGAAAATGTGAGTATGTTGAGATGAGTGCATATAATGGGGACTATACAAAATCATGATCATGATTCACTTATCCCAAATATGTCAATCTAGCAATTTTATTGCATATCTTTTCCTCATTCACTCTCATGTGCAATAGTGAGTATTTTGCATAGTTGATTTCTATTTGTGATACTTGTTGTCTTTCTCCATATATTCCAACTATTCCCTTTTTCCCTTGGTAATAGTTGTAATGTATGTAGTGTGTTAGTTTTTGAAGCTGTTGATGTACAGTAAGATATATTTGAGCCTTTGGCCATGCTTTCATGCAAAAATCCTATTGGTATGTTATATGACTTCATTTTGTTGTTCATGTGCTTTCTTGTGTATCTATTTTGTGTGTACATGTTTCTTTGTGGGCATATGTCTTTGTGATATTTTCCACCTAGAAACTCATTCACAAAAGAGAAGATAAATCTTTGGTTGTTTTGTTTTCCTTGGAGACCAACCTTTATTTCTTTTTGATTCTTCAGTGACTTCCAAATTTATTTCCTATGAGTGCTTCTCCCATGTGTTTGCATCTACAAGCACTCATAATTTTCTCTCTCTTGTCGTGTATTGTTAAATGAGTTTGTAGAAGTGAGGATTCCATGATTGTGCACTTTGTTTCCAAGTATAATTAGTATAATTGGTGCATAATCCTTGGAGAGCTTCTCTAACTCACTTAAGAATGCTAATTTGACTTTCTCTTTGTTTGAGGTTTAAATGTCTATGGGGGAGTGAGGATTCCATACTTGTGCATGATGTATTCGAATTAATGATTCTAATTTGTGCACGAAGATTGGGGAGCTTCCCTACTTCATCTAAACACTCTTTTGTTCGTATCCTAATATCGTGTGTTTTCTCTTTTGGTATCAATTGTTGTTGTCAATTGGTATTTTTGGGTCTTTTGGGTTGCTCGCTTCATTTCTTGAAGCTATTTTCTCTTTCTTTTCTTTTTGCAATCTTTGGGTCCTCAATATAGTTTTACTTCCTCCCAAGGATTCATCATTGGATATGTGCATATGCACACCTTTGGAGGAATTCTCACTATGTTGGCCGTCTAGACCTTTTCACCCATTTTGGCAATCGATGCCAATGGGGGAGAAGTTTTAGAGGGTTTAAGGGAAGTTGATGTATGCTTTGAGTTGGTTCTTAAAGCATTAGCCTTGCATGCTCTTGCATCTTTGTTGTTGCTTGGGATGTTTAATATATAGATGAAACTCCACCACCGATAATGGTTGGTAATCTATGCAATGAAATGCAAGTTCATCACACATGCATAGATTGTGGGGGAGCTTGCTCTATATATTGTGGTTGTACCAACAACACATAATTGTGTAGTATTTGATGTTGGGGCAACCATTTTGTTCGTTAAATTCCATATTTAAACCCTCTCAAAGGGATTGTCATCAATTACCAA
This sequence comes from Avena eriantha, assembly GCA_910589775.1. Lineage (NCBI taxonomy): Eukaryota > Viridiplantae > Streptophyta > Magnoliopsida > Poales > Poaceae > Avena > Avena eriantha. Next base: position 131,900,101 of record OU342745.1, read on the forward strand.
AATGGGGGAGATTGAAAGGGCATGTATGCCCCCATGTGTGGTTTTGGTAATTAATGACAATCCCTATGGACTAATGTGCAAATTGAGTTTCACTTGTAGGTTTGTCCATTGGCATCGCTTGGACCATGTGTTGGTTTCAAGGATGAAAAAGGAGAAGCATCGTCCAAGGGCTTTGTGCCTATTGGAATCAAGTAGAATAAGAAGAAGAATAAGAAGATCAAGTATGCCTTGAAGAAGAAGAAGAAGAAGATGGAGTTCCTCATGGCTTTCTTCAAGACATTATCATATAGATTTGATGTGCAAGCTCACGGTGCGCCATCTCTAGAAGATCTCATGCTTGGAGCTTGCCATCCTCGGCATTCATGGAGTGATGAAGACAAGGTCAAAGAAGTGGTTTTCCCATGGAGTATGGGGGAGCCATTCGCAAGTCTTCATCAAGTAAGAGCAAGCAAGTGCAATCAAGAAAGGTGTTCCATCTTGAGAAGGACATGACGGTCTACATCAAGCTCAAGTGGGATGCTCAAGGCAAAGGTATGATCTTGATAGGGTTTCTATTTTACCGGTATCTTGTAGTGTTCTTGTAGTGTTGGGAGATCGGGTTTAGGATAGATAGCCGTACTATCAAGAGGGGCTCTCGAGTGGGTGACTCGTTCGTATCATTCGAAGAGAGCTCAAATCATTGCATACATAGCATCATATTTCTTGGTTATTGTTTGGTTCTAGTCCATGTGAGGATCTAGATCTTGTGGTTATCTTCATAACAAGCTCTAGTTCATCAAAAACGGATTCCCCTTGCATATCTTATTGCGTTTTTGATCTTGTGGGTTTTCCGGCTCCACACCTTGGGAGGTATCTCACATATATATTCATGATATTTTCTCCATTGTTGATACCCAATATTTCCACCTTTTGTTGGATTCTACTCTTTATTATCTTTCCAACAAAATTGGTTTCATCCCAATTAGAGTTTCCAAGCTCAACTTCTTGCGTTTTGGGTTCTGGAGGTTTTACCGGTTTGTCGCTTCTGAGAGGTCATACATTTCTCCATTTTATTTTATCCTCTCTTGTTGGACTATGATTTTTCTTTGCATAATATTGTAGATATTTTTGTTCTCTTCAAAACGAGACCAAGATCATCGAAATCAGAGTCCGGAGTCAAAAGTTATTAAAGTTTTCGTGGAATGCTGTCCAACGATTTTGCTTGAGCGGTAGTACCGGCCCAAGTTCCGGCCAAAGTTCCGGTAAATCTCGTTTTTCTTCTGTATCTTTCGTTTCTATTTAGAGGTAGTACTGGTGGGGCACTAGTAGTTCCGGTGGGGCACTAGTAGTTTCGGTGGGGCACGAATCTGACCCAAACGGGCAGATTTCTCTTGCCCTATTTAAGGGTCCCCTCTTCCCAAAAGTTTCCCTAACTTTGGAGGTCATTTTTTCTAGCTCTTCCACTCTCTCTTCTCCATTGTTGACCTTCAAAAGCTTGCCCTCTTCCCTTATCCCTCCCATGATTCTTGCATCTCTTTGAGGGATTTGAAAGAGGAGATCTAGATCTACAATCCCCACCAAATCAAATCTCTTCTTTGTGAAGGAATCCTTGGGATCTAGATCTTGGAGAGTTTTTGTGTTCTCCTCTTGCGTTCTTCCTCCCTTATTCCCCCAATAGCTTTTGTAGCTTTGGTGGAATTTGAGAGTGAAGAACTTGCCTCTTGCATTTGGTGCATAGGTTTGAGTTCTCCTTGGAGATTCGGCGAGTTCAAGCTCTTGGGCTTGTTTCTCTTGGGTTCTTGGAATCCTAGACAGTTGTGTGGAGTTGTGGTGTGTTCTTGGGGCTCCAATTGAGTTGTGGAGGTTCCCCAAGCTTGTTGGCCTTTTGTGGCATTGTGGAGCCTTTGTGGCATTTCTTGGGAGCCCTCTAATTGAGTTGTGGAGATTGCCCCAAACCTTGTACGGGTTCGGTGACCGCCCTCAAGTGTCCCATAGTGCAACGTGAGTAGGCCTTTGTGGTGAGCTCACGGGAGAATAGGGTGAGCCTTTTGTGCCGTCGGTAGGTTGTATGCCTTCGCATCTTGGGGTGAGGCCTTGTGTGGTGTTGGGTGAGCATCGAGCCACCACACCTCGAGGTGAGCCACTTGTGGCATTCGAGGTACATTGCGCCCCCGCACCTCTCCAACGGAGACGTAGCTTCTTTGGAAGTGAACTTCGGGAAACAAATCATCGTCTCCGTGTCCATCAGTTATCTCTCAACCAAGCCCTTTACTTATGCAATTTACATTGTGATAACCTTCGTGCTTGAAGTATTTTATCTTGCTATCACCTTGTTGCTTGTCTTGCTTAGCATAGGTTGTTGGTGCACTTGGTGAACCTAGTGGATATAGGTTTTGGCTTGATAAATTAAACGTTAAGTTTTATTCCGCATTTATTAGAGCCTAAACCGTAATATTTTTTAAATGCCTATTCACCCCCCCTCTAGGCGACGTCCATTTTCCCTTTCACTCACGAATCCCAACATTTCCAGTCGTTGGATCTTCTTTTTCATTCTAGGATATTGAAGATTCTATTGATAGTCTTCATTACAAACCACTATATTTTGTACGGATAACTTTAGATGTTGACCATTGGATCAAGACTCGCGAATCCCAGCATTTCTAGCCATTGGATCTTCTTTTCCATTCTAGCATCTAGAACATTATATTGATAGTCTTCGGCATAATGAATGCTATGCACAAACCTCAGAACACACTTCTCGATCATAGTAGAATCGTCTCCCTTGTTTCTCTAGACCATGTTATCAAAAATTTCATGTGTTAGGTAGCTGATAATCTTTGACTTCTACATGATGATACAAAGTACAGACACCAAATATACACCCATACTTTAAAGATGTTGATCAAATTTATAATTTTTTGTGCTTTCCCAATTATAATATTATATAGTGATGATATGTTATACGTATATTATGTGAGTCTCACGTGCAAGGCACGTGCAACTTACTAGTTTATACAATGCGGGCGTAGTATATTTCTTTGCTTAGACATATAGGCACCTCTGTCCACGCGTTGTACATGCTAAGAGAATAAAATGTTGGCAGGGGAAGAGGGTAGCATCAAAGAGAAATTGAAGGTTGTTCCATGTTAGAGCAAAGTTATGATGGGTTTCTAACACGAGGTACTCCTGCAGCCTTACAGTGTACACTCTACTAGTAGTAAATTTCAGGACCTATGCACGCAAGACAAATCATGTGTTTTCTCTCTCCTTCCATATGCTCCATCTCTCCTCCCCTTTCCCCTTGCGCATTGGCCCGACTGATCTCTCTCTCCTCATCCACAGCGTGGCACTGCGCATGTGGGCCTTGGTACGGCGGCTATGTGTCTCTGGCATGTTCGGCAGCCGCGCGTTGGTGTGGAGTAGGGACGAGGAGTACATAGGAATGAAACCACTTTGGTCCTTGGCGGTACAATAATTCAAACTTTTCCGGTTTTTGAAATTTTCACTTGCTTCCCAAACATCGGGAGGGAAGGTTATTCAACAGATCGGCCAAACATCGAGAGGAAAGGAAATTTTGAACCTGTTTTGAACATTGATCACATTGAATAAACGAAAAACAAAAAACAAAAAACAAAAGTTTTACTCATGATGTCCTATCATGTCTTGTGCACCACGTGCCATGAAAACTATAATAATGGGATTAGATAAGTTTTGGAAAAATAGCTTCACAATATTGTCCTACCATGTGTATGGACATTATCGGGTTTATTTCAACCTGAACGACCAAGGTCATCAAGGCCATATTGACATCATAGTTTACAATTTGATAGAGAGTTCCCACGATAGTTTGGTAGATGGGTGCATCTTGGCGTAGTAAGCATTGTTGCATGTGGGAGTTTCCAACAATTAGGAAAAATGAAATTCAATTTTCCCAGTGAGGATGGTGATGTTTTTTATGAAGAAAATCCAAATAATATGGTTCAGAATGCCACAAGCCAATGGTTTCATACATACTATAGTTGATCATGATTCCTATCTAACTTCGGCATAAAAATTAGTACATAGTACACATACTACTAGTAGTTACGATGGTCGTGACACGTGGTACTAGTACACATACTACTAGTAGATATTCTCTCTCCTTCGCCCCCTCTCACCATCCATCCACTATCCTCTCCATTTCTCCTTCCTTCCCGTGTAAGATTTCACGTAATGATTATACTTTGTGCAGAAAAAGATGAGGCCCACACCATATCACCATCAATCAAGTTTGGTCACACAACTTTGTGAAGATTATACATATACTAGTAGTACTGTATCTAGATAAGCATATACTACTATAGACACTTAATTTTTAATGGAGGAAGTAAGAGACACAGAGTAATTCAGCAGGATATGCATGATTCTCTTTATTTCCGGATAAAGCGAGGTGCCTCCTGAATTCTCTAGGCCAAGAAAAATTAAGAACTGACAAGTCTAGTATAATACTTTTTTGTTGACGGGACGAGTATGGTACAATCTATTTATGATATTTTGGGATAGTTTTCAAGGTATTAACACAAGCACGACTATAAATAGACATTATAAATTGCAACAATACGCACCCCTACTTTCACCCAAAACACCCAACCTGCCGTTGCTTAGAACTTGATCTCTCTCTATTTCCTTCCAAAATCTCGTATGACAACTCTCTCCAGAACACGTCGATTGACCTGACAAATGGGAAAGGCGCCGAAACTCCGCATGGAAGCCCAGACTCAGTCGACGGGCCATGGTTACCTCCGCTGTCTGACTCCTCTGATGAAGTAGATAGCCACTAGAAGGGCTTTTATTTCAGGGACACCACCACCAACATCGAGCTACTCTGATAAGATGGAAGATGCGACCGAGGAAGAGGAGGAGTCTGAGGTCGACCTTGAGGAGGAGGCCGAGCCCATATTATGCATGCATGTGCATCTTGGTATGGCGAACAATGTTCCAGGAGGAAGTTTTCCTTTTCGTCACACAGAAAAAGCGTTTTCCATTTTTCGAGTGCCAAAAATAGGGCATTTCATGAAGCAACCACCAAATGGTTAATTCAAAATGCTACCACCATATTTTTCAAAAATACTAGACCACCTTACATAGACAATATCCCAAGTAGGATATCTTAAACCTTTCCGTCCACCCTTGGCGAAAAAGACAAATGTCTGCCAAATCGGTAGGAAGTGGGTCCGATTTGAACTACAGGTATATGATCTAATGCTCATGATTTTTTGTCAAAATCATTTTTAGACTCACAATATGATGTTTCTTCAGGGATCTGATGCAAATTTAGCGAGGATCATCCCCTATCTATGAACCTTCGTGCCCGTCGTTTTGACCATAGTTTGAAAAGGGCATGAAAAATTCAAAAACGGTCCAAACAATGTAAAACCTTCACCTGGTGTCATATTATGTGACATATTTGCAAGGAAAAATACCAAACTTGGTATATTGCGAACATCTCGAAAAAAACCTTCACATAAATGACCTATCATGTTCGAGTTTCATGGCTTCCGGGTCAAACGACCAATGTTATGGCCAGAATCGCAACATAGTTTGTGATAATGTTCCCATATTGTACACACATTTGCATCTTGGGATGGAAAACAATATTGCAGGAGGAAGTTTTCCATTTCATCGCATAGAAAATACATTTTCTATTTTCTGAGTGGCAAAAATGGGGCGTTTTGTGAAGCAACCACAAAATGGTTAATTCAAAATGCTACCACCATATTTTTCAAAAATATTAGACCACCTTACATAGACAATGTCACAAGTAGGATATCTCAAACCTTTCTGTTCATCCATGGTGAAAAAGAAAAATTTGTGCCGAATCGGCAGGAAGTGGGTCCGATTTGAACTACAGGTACATGATCTAATGCTCATGATTTTTTTGTAAAAATCATTTTTAGACTCACAATATGATGTTTCTTTATATATGTAATGCAAGTTTTAGCGAGGCTCATCCCCTATCTTCATGACCGCCATTTTGACCATAGTTTGACACGTGGACATGACACATAGGCCTAACGGCTTAGTTGGACCCCTAGTTGCCATGTATCAGCATAACGACCATTTAAATTGGTCATAGTCGTCCAAAGATAAGGTCATGGACCACCGATATTTATGTTATGACCAACTGGTTTAAGCCAGATATGGCCTTCCTGACAAAAAAGGTCGTAGTTTTTCAGGGTTTGGACCCTCCCAAATGGCCTACGACCAGTTGGTTCGAAATGGTCATAGATCTATGACAAAAAAAATCAGGGTCGTTAAGAAAAGGTCACTAGTCAACACATTTCTTGTAGTGTACGACTACATCAACCACGTTCCCCGCAGAACATTAACCGCGCACAGTCCACAAGGGTATGTATTCTATACGCTCTGGCCGTTACCGCATTACTACATAGATAGATCCTAGGCAGTTTTGGGGTTCCATCGTAGGAAAAAAATTGTTTTCTGCTGCGATCCCCTTCAATTGCTCAGTTGCAACAGGATAATTTTGAGCAAAATGGTCTCACTTTGGTTCTGACTAACTTATGACTTTTCTTTCAAGACTACTAAAGACTACCAATTTTCCATTCTATCATAAACTATCCTCACATAATCTCTCAAAACTACTAATAAAACTGTAATTACTACCTTAATCCAAAAATTATCGTAATGGTATGACACCTATAACTTCTAGCATGACCTACACTGTTCTTTACTTCCTATTATTACAAGATTTATTACTGAGTACTTGTCCTAATTACAAACTTATCATGGTCTCGGGGCTCATCCCACCATGAACTTGTTAAGATTTTCCTAGTCATCATGATTGAGGAGCTAATCTCACCATGGCGACTCTTCTTTTTATCTTGTTGTTGTAGATTATAAACCAAATCCTACTTTGTTATGTAAAATTCTCAAGTGACTATCACATGATTTAGTTCCAATTGTATCTATACATACTCTAGTGGTCTACCCTATGTGGTATAGTGGTATCAACTAGTGATAAGATTATGCTACTTCATAGGGATTCTAACTATAGACTCCAGCACTAATACTACTCCACATGATATCCTGATCTTAGCCATAATCTTCTTTGATATTTCCACTTACTTAAGATATCTTAGTGGTGTTATACCTATTTAGAACACTACACCAATAAATAATGGATAACTATCCTGAGGAAGGTGTCTAAAGCATTCAACTTATGTGTGACAAGGCTATCCTCAAGTGGATACCCATCACAAATCTTGGTTTAGATAAGATGGCTTCCTATAGTCACTATCCAACCTATAGATATCCTAAAAGGGTTTTAATCCTGAGGTCAAAGCATATGCTCTGGTACCAGCTGAGGTGACCTAGCATACCACTACATGATGTAGTACACAATAGTCGTTGACATAACACCAATGAAACACCGTTCATTAGTATTATATCCCTCAAAGTGGTACAACATAAACATATCAGGTCCAAGACATGACTAAAGATTACAACTCGACTCTTTACAAATGATCTAGAGAACACTCTAAGTTAAAGAGAGAAAAAACTTCTTACAAAGAAGAACCATAAATAATAACTCAGAACTATCTGGCTAAAAGACTAGCATCTAAACTACCGGGCTTGTAATTGCTAGTAATGCATTGCTCTATAGAAGTAGGATTTATGGCTAGAGTATCTACTCCTATCTAATCACGAACTTCATGTTCACGTCAGCCGATGTAGATGTTGACTTCATTGATTTTATTGAAGAACTTGAGCCGTCGATGATGGTTTCATGAGCATAAGTTGGTGTTGACGACTTCTTCAGCATCTTAGAACCTAGCAAGGGTTAAGAATGTACGGGTGAGTACGAGCATACTCAGCCAGTTCACTAAAAATGAGTGTTTGATGCACTATCTACAGCCACAGATCATAGGTCGTAGGCAATGCAGGTTTTCGTAAATATTTCTTCAAAGGTTGCTTTTATTCTGAAAACTATGTCTGACATCCTTCACAGGTTGACCAGAACTTTCATGGAGGTACTTTCCTGACGCGTTCGTAGCTCCTTCCTGGAGTAGGGAGTAACATGTCATAGTTCTTACACTCTACAGAGGTGCGTTACTTTACCCATAAGAGACCTTAGCCTTGTTACACATCCAAGTCGCGATCTTGTCCATACTTCCTTGGTATGGGGCCCAGTATAAGATCCAATCCAATCACTTCCCTCTCCGTGACCCCGCATGAAGACACGACCTCCCCAATCAGATATACCTCCATTAACCCCAATATAGGAAGATATAACGCTGGCAACCCCATGGAGACTCAAGTGAGCAGATCATTCCCCTGGCAACCCCCAAATAGGAAGATATACCTCCGACAGCCCCTTGCAGGAAGTCTAGGTGCCAATATCACGGGGAACTAGGAGTCCCACCCATCTGCTAAGTCCCCACAAGGAAGCGACAGCCTCATGATAAGGTGATCTGTCCATGCAAAAGGGAGAAGATACAGATGACTTTCCCGTCCCATTCCAAGTCTTATGGTTAACGCGTAATATACGGTGCTAGAATCACTAGCGATAGTGGTTGTTAAGTCCTACATATTATGATCCTTTACCACTGGAACTGTATCAATATATTATTACCATTTGGTAAATAATCCATAATCATATTATTATGAAAATAGTGTTTTCTGTCCCTTTTGAAATGTAGGTGATGACAACATTCGAGTTACAAGCATTTGATAGAAAATAATCAAAGGACATGAGCAAGTGTGAACTTGACTTTTGTGATTGCAAGATTATGCACTCATAGTCTTCAAGATACTCGAAGATCCAAAATCTAGAAATAGCATCATTGGTCCGGTAAGGACAAATGTTTAAAGAAGCAAGATGCAATTATGCATAAGTAATGTAATGTAGTTTGATATATGTGAATCCCCGGAATAATCGTATCTAATCTAGGTTTGGAGTTTGTGATGAGTTCTTTGGAATGTGTTTCACTTTTATATCAGCTTCACACATGTGCTTCTTGTTAAGGCGTGTGAGAGTGTGTGAAACTATATGTAAGTACAACAAGTAGCATGCAATACTAAATTACTCAAATAGGGTCTGGTATGTAAAAGATTTCTTAAGCAAGATTATTAAAAAATTAGAGCTTTTATAGAAATGCTTAAGGATTACTTTTAATGTTTCTTAAAAGAATAACTTTTGAGGAAAAGATTTATTTACAAAGTAAAAGCAGTTAACACTTTAAGATTTTCTTACTAGTTATGAATATTAAAGAAGAAAACACTTACCATATTTGAATAGTTATTCCATTGGAGTGGATACTTAGATATTTTGAATATGTATTATATTATATGTGGATCACTTCTTAATGTTTTATAGTAAGGTGGAGTAAAAGTATTATTGCCTTTATAGAAGTGGTGTCTTTATAATTTTGTAAGTGAATAGAATAACTTACCTCTTTTAGAAGTAATACTTATATTTTATAGATATGGAAAATGCCTTACTTTAATTACTTAAAAACTTTGTTTAAAACTTTAGATAGATTCCTGAACTTCTAAAAGAATTTGTAGTTAATATCTTGATGATCTTATAATGGGTAAAATTAAGATTCACTTAATTTTTTTGAAAATGGTTGGACCTATTTTTACTTCACTTGAACATCAATTGAATTCGTTATTTCCTTTTTTAGACTTTAAACAAATAATGCCAAAGGCAAAGTAAAGATTTATGTATTTTTTAATGAATTAAAACAAAAGAAAAGGATTCAAATAAGATTTATGAGACCTTTACCTTTTATTTTACTTCAATTATGAAATATGATATCTTTAAAGCATATATTTTATTTTTGTGATCATCTTGGTATATTTTAAATATTTTTATGATTTATAAATAATAAGATATGATTTTTATAAGTTTTATTACTTTATAAAGACTTGATAAATAATAATATTTAGTTAAGTGACACAAAAAGATATGAAAAAAGTTTATAAATGTGCATTTTGTTTATTCTAAGAATTTTGATATATTATACTTATTTTTATGAATTTTAAGTAATAAAATATACACTTTACAAGATTAATCCTTAAAAGGTTTTTTATTAATAATTATAATTATCTTATTTAAGTTGGAAAATAAAATATGCTAATAGGTTTAGATTATAGAATTTATTTTTCTAAACATTTTGATATATAATATATATTTTGCCGAATTATAAAACAAAAGATATTGAATTAACAAAATTTAACCATTTTTTGAAATTCTAAAAGGAAATATCTAACTTTTTTACTGCGTCACTACTGACGTCTGCCTCTCTCTAAGTCTTTTTACACCGCACCATAATCTACCCTAGGTCACTGATCGGTGGGACCGATGCCACGTTATTTCCATAAACTTTAAAACAATAAATAAACGAGATTTCTATTTTTGTGCCCGTGGTTCGTTAGTTATACTTAGTTTTCCCTAGCCACTTAGTTTTTCCTCACTTTTACCCTCCCTCCATTCCGAAACCCTCACATGCGCTCGAACGGGGGATGTCGTCAGGTCAAAGGCTTGACCGTTACATGCTGACCGGTGGGACCGCGTTGGGGTGGGTCGTGCATTGAACGTTACGTTACGTTACGTTACGTTGCCTCAACCATTACATGCTGGCAGGTGGGGCCAGGATACAGCGCAGACCAGCCAACCATCTCTCGCTAATTATGGGGGAGGTGGTGTGGGACCATGTGGGTGCGTTTGGTGGATTTATGCGCCCTGTCGCCTAAATTGGAAGTTTTTTGTTATTTTTATGATAGGCCTTTTTAAGAGCATCTTTTCCCCTCTCTCTCGGTAATAGTTGTGTTTTTTCCCCAAAAAGGTAGCAAATCTAGACCACTTTCTCTCTTCATTTATTGTTCCTTGTGCCCTCATTTTCCCTAATTTGGTAGCAAATCTAGAGCAGCAAAACTAACCAGCACCATAAATAAATTCAGTAAACAGAGCAGATGTAGATAAAGCAGCTAATATAGGTTATATAGTATGGTACTTAACGAGGTTCAACAATTAGGCTACTCAGCAGTAGCAGCTGACAAGTTCAACACAGACAAGACAAAAGAAGCTGCTTTACAGTAGAAGCAATAGAAGATTAGTGGCCCCTCATGGCCTCTGCCAGGAGGGCCTCCGCCTCCTCCCTCTGGCGCCTCCTCAACTTCTTGTTGTCTAGTCCCTTGACCTTGGACGCCTTGGGCTTGATTATCAACACCTAGATTTTTAATCCCAGATGCCCGTTATGCCATACCTCGCAATCCCAGGATTACCATTTTTGCGAGACATAACGGATTTGGATATCAGAGTACAATCATCCCGGACAAACCATACATAAGGTTTTACACAAATAAGGATCTCATGATCCAAGTCTTAATACAACAAGCAGTGGAAAATAAAGATAGCGTAGCGGTGGGGTCCATCTTCAGGGGCAGAGGCAATGCTGACGAAGGCAGATAGTCCTAGTTATCATAGCCGTTCTGCTGACCATCGTCTTGATACCTTCATAGTCTGGTCATGATAATAGCCAGGGACAAAATCCATGAGTACTCTTTAAGTACTCGCAAACTACTACTAACAAGGGTTATAATTCTAAGTTAAAGTGCTGAAATGAAAGAATAACTATCAAGTTAAGTTTGAAACCTAAACTAAGTTCTGAAGCAAGAAAAGATAAAGTAAAGTTCTAGAATTACTTAAGTTGGGAAGCTAATTTCATTAACACAACCCTGTTGTGCTCAAGTCAAAGGTCATCATTCATTTCAAGGTATTTGGAAAACATCTGACAACGAAACAGTATGGCCATTCCAACTGTCCATAACCGCGGACGCAGCTATTCGAATAGTTTGACACTCTGCAGAGGTGGTACACTTTCACCACAATATTCGATACATCTGTCAGGGATAACCCTGAATCATCATACTTAGTATGCATATAATGAAACATAACCTTCCCTTTACACACCCTAGTATAAGCACCTCTCCTATGAGCATGGCCTCCCAACCATGACCATCTGTCATCTTGGGCACTGCATAGGTGGACAACATTGAGAGGTAGCCTCAGCTCAAACCTCTCCCGTGAGGGAACTAATACTAATGGATATAAATTTCCAGCTAAGCCTTACCCAATTCCGGTAATGTGGTTGTACGGTAAATTTGGAATGGTATCGCATCCGAATCCAACCATCAGTTTTATAAAAGGGTTAAGGCTCATGCCTTATCATTTTCCACATCAGAAACCAGTGGTGTTTCTCAACACATGTCAAAACATCTTAATAGAATGACTCATCATTCCAAGGTTTTCATAACTCATTTTCACCAAGTATTCCCATCTAAAGTGACTCAAGTTTTTGATCTACTCTAAACTACTAAGTTAAGAGTGTTCACTAAGGTGGAAAGATGGGATCAATCTCATGCCATATAATGATATCTAAAGGTTTCTAAGTAGGTCAAGTTTTATACTTTTTATGCTACCTTCAATTTTAAGTAGAGAACTTTGTATAATCTAAGGTGGGTTAAAACTTATCCATGAGACTTGGGGCATTAATAGGGAAAGGGGGGTGATCAAAGCATGCTTAAGGCATCTTTGCTAAACCATCTAGTTTATTCTAGCTTGCTAACCATAGCTTGCTAAGGTAAGTTTGCAAGGGTTAGCTTGCCCTGCTAATAGTGGCTTGCCTTGGTTGGTGCAGTGGTTGAAGTTGTCTTCTTCTTCTTCTTCCTGGTAGAACTCCTCCTCCTCGAGAGCTTGGTCGGTACTATCGTCTAGAAATACATAGGGAGTGCACAATCACCAAACAATACTTAACTAGGCTAAGTAGCATTCTAAAGCACATAATTGATGATCTATTATCATCACAAACATTACAAGTTTTAATTCAATAGTTCTAAATCTTTTTATTTTAGAAAAGTAATTTCTACTCATTGAAATGTTAACTAAAATTTAATATTCACCACCAAAATATGGGATCATGTGGACACATGTCCTCACCACATATTCCACAGGTGGGAATGAGATTTAAAGGTTGGATCAACATTACTTTGGTTTAAGTTTATTATTTAATGATTTAAAGTGACTAGAAATGCATATATAGCATTATTTTGGTACTAGTCCAAAGTCACTGCATGTAAACCTTAATATTATTACATATTTGGATAGATCTGATGAAATGTGATTTTTGAGAGTTGGAATCAACTCAAAAGCTAACTTGGTTGATTTTATAAAAATGTTGCAAGTTGTAAAAGCTTCTGTCTTCTTATTTTTATTTGGGGAGATCTATAAATCTAATTGAATTAACTCCAACGGGCTTGGATAGAGCATTTCAATACCTTTCAGACAAAATTAGATTCATGCAATTTGGATTTGTCAAACTCACAGAATTTATTTTTGAAACAAGGACAAAAACTATATTCTAACTAAAAAGAAAAATCCTAATTTAAATTTTAAACGCGCGCGGGAATGAAATGGGCTGGCCCACTGCGCTCCGCGCGGCGTCGCGGGCTAACTTAAGCGAGGACCCACCCGTCAGTGGCACAGGGGGGTGTGAAGAGGTATGGGCGAACGGTGGCCGTGCGATCTGGTTCTAATCCAACGGCTGAGGGTCATCGTCGACGTTAGGCAACGCCGGCGAGACAGAACCCTAGCGCGGCCAGTGGGGGTCGTTGGGGGCTCACCGGGGTTCAGGCGAGGGTCGGCGAGGCAGGCGAACGACGAAGTCGACGACGGCGAACCTCCTGGTACCGGCAGCTTCTCCTGGGGCGGCCTGGATCAACGGCGCCCTTCTCCTTCCGAGGCGGCGGCTCCGGCTGCAATTCCGGCGCTCTGGTGCTCGAGCGGCTTCGGCTGGCGGTGGGGAGTGAGTGTGAGAGGTGGGGAGTGAGATGGTGTGCTCAAATCGGCTGGGGTTGGCCTCTATTTATAGTGGCGAGAGGGGACCGACGGGGCGCACGGTGAGCTCGTCGTGGTCGATGGTACAAACGGCTATCGGCATGGGCGACGGTAGGGGGCGGTGCGGTGCTCCCTGGCGATGTTCTAACGCTTCAATGCGGCCGTAGGGGCGGTGCGGTTTGGTCTGGAACACGCGATGCTCTGCACGGCAGAGGCGGCGTCTTCGACGGTGAGCGGTGGCTGTGCGTCATGGGGCGGCGAACGGGGATGTCTGGCGGTCTCCTGGGTCGGTGGTGATCATGTATGCAAGCGGCGAGGGCGGCGCGCGGTCTGTGGGCGTCGGTCGAGGGTGGCGCACTAGGCGTGCTCTCGGCATGGTTGTTGGCGGGCTGGGCGCGGTCCGTGCGTGTGGTCCAAGGGTTGGCAAGGCTCTGGCGCTGGACAGGGAGTGGCGGTGGACGGTGGGCTGCCTCATAGACAAGGTTGGCACGGCTACAACTCCTCCTAGCTTCCTGTCGACACTGGGGTGGCATGGTGAGTTTCGGCATGCTCACCATTGATGGCAATGCCAAGCTTACAGTGAGTCTAGTGCTTGGTTTCACTTGCTAGCTGATCTACTGGGATGGTTGTGAGCTAGAGAGGGAACAAGTTAGGCTTAAATCACTGCTCACAATAGTGTTTGATTTTTGTTTGATTTGTGTCTGCCACCTGTTCGATGAAATGGCCGCAAGAACTCAAGTTTTGAATTTTGAGAAGATTTTTGGTGGGTGTGCTAAGTTGGTGCTGGTGAGTCTGCAGATGCTTGGGTTTTGAAAGTTGAGTTTGTTTGAGTGGTTTTTGAAAAAGTGGGATCTTCCCATATGATAAAGATTCAATTTTGAACTGTTATTTAAAATAGTTTATAGAAGGTTTTTAGAAGATCAAAAGGTGGGCCTTGGTACCTCATTATGTGTACTAGCAAGGGGTGTAAATATCCAGAATTGTTCCTGTTAACTTTTGAGTACTAGGAATAGCCAAAGTAGGCATGGGAGTTAATTTTGTCAAAATGACCATTCCTTGATTTTAATTCTTTTTGATTTGATTTCTTTTAGGAAAAGTTTGGGAATGATGTAGATGATGTTTAAATCACCTAAGAAACATTTTACAAGCATTGGATCACTTAATCATGGCAATTCAAACAACTCCTCTTATAAATGCCCACATATATGAATGCTTTCATTTTAAAAATGGAAAAGTTTTTGTTAACCCGATTTTTGGATGATTTGATCTTTGGTAAACTTGGATTGAAGTTTTGGGATGTTACATTGATCGAGGGCATGCGATCCTTCTCGATAGCCACCTTCTGTAGGTTCCGGAGGTGAAGACCGAGCGCCTGGTTCTTGGCTATGAAGTCGTGGACGTTCGTAGGTCCTCACGTCCTCGACATGCTTAACAAGGGAGTTGAAGTCCATAGCGCGGAGCCTCCTGGTGGGGCAGAACGGGCACATGTACACGTCGCCGGTAAAGAAGTTGTTGTACGGGTCAGACTTCAGCCTCCTCAGCACATGACGAGTCTTGATGTCCTTGGACTCGTCGTCGCTGCGGACTTCGCTGCTATCCTCCTATTGGAAAAAACAGTAGAGTGCAATAAGGACATGATTGAGATACTTTGATTATCAGGATTGATTATTTGCATAAATCAATCGATTGAGATCTCCTGATTATTCCCCAAATCTCAAACCAAATCGAATACTAATCCCAACTACGAACAGGGGGTTCAAATACGAACAGGGGGATTCATCAAAATACGAGATCTAACACAAGAGGATTAGCTGCTGTAAAAATATGACCAACCGAGCCCTAATAACATACTATCTAGCATCCAACGATTGGAACAGGGGAAGAACAAGAGAAGGGGAGAAAACCCTGGTTACCTCCGACCATGGGTTGGTGATGCTGGTGTCGTAGGGGTTCTCTGGCCTTATGTAGATAACCTCCTCATAGGGGTCCTAGCCGAGCGGGAGCTACTTGACACCGGCGAGGGCCTCCTCGCCGGCGGCTACACCGGATGCAGGGACGGTGACAGGGGCCTCCTCGCCAGTGACCTTGGAGGCGTCGATGGCCACCGCGCTGTTCTTCTCCATCGCCGGTGTGGTTGGGGTTTTCTTGGGGGTTTGCAGAAGGTGATGGGACAACGGAGACGGTTGAGTGAGTGAGTAAGTGATGAGTGAGAGTGGGGATGCCTCTATTAAAGGAGAAGGGAAGCAACGTTTCGTTGCACTACCGTGCATCGCGTACGCTACTATACCGTGCACGGCCACACGTGTTCGCTACCGCCCGTGCACCGCACACTCGTACCATGAGTCACATTTTTTTCCCTCGTGTCTAACCCTGCCGATTCAGTTGTACTCAGTTTTTCCCTCGAGTGTAACACTAGTAGTTTGGTTGTACTCAGTTTTTCCCTCCAGTACTAACACTAATGTGTGCAATATACTTAGTTTTACCCTCCGATGGCTCGTCAACAGAGAGTCAACGAATAGGTTCTAGCTAGCTAATTGAGTCATTTTATGCACAACAAATTCAAAAAGAGCAAAATACAGTGGCATCTACGTAGGGAGTCTTATTATGTGACCTGCCACCATAAGAAATGTATATAAACCAAGTTTTAACCTAAATCACCACTTCTCAAATCACCTACTATCTAAGAAGGTTCATGGCTTTCTACTCAAGCCTTTTCACAAAACATCCCTCCCCAAAAAATAGTTTGTCTGAATGAGGCAATAATTGTCAAACTGGTGTATATTTGAATTGCAAATACTTTGATGTATGCCAAGATGTATTTTATTGTATAAAATACACATTTTCCATTATTTAAATCCATTTCTATTTTCTATTTCAATCCCTTTGTCAGTCTTGCCCTTGGTTTTTAAGTTCTACTCAGTTTTGCCTTTGGTTCTTAAGTGCTACTTAGTTTTCCCCTCTCTTTGTATCCATCTCTCGCACATGGTTCTTATCTTTGCTGCTACGATCTGATTGGTCGAGATAGTTGTCACACGCATCGTGCCCACCAATAGTTGATCCTTTGTGATCTAGCGGACAGGATAACCCCTATATCTATCGGGGGCACCCCTCTATCCATGCAAAATAACGAGTATGCCACAGGTACTTTAACTCCATAAACAAATGAACTTGAATATAATTTGAAGGGAACATGGTCGAATGTGTATAATTTGTGCATTACATTCCACTCTATGAAAATGATAATCTCTCAAGATTTTGTTAGCACAATATTATCACGTATTAAGTGCGATTTCAAAGAGTTCAAATGTGTATAATTTTCGTATACGTAAGTTTATGCATTACATTCCACTCCACGAAAATGATAAATGATCAGTATTTTATTAGTACAACTTTATCATGACCTAAGTGAGTGTGATTTCAAAGAGTTCAAAGGTGTATAATTTTTGTATACGCAAGTTTATGCATTATATTTCACTCCATGGAAATGGCAATCTCTCAAGATTTTCTTAGCACAACATTATCACGTATTAAGTGCGATTTCAAAGAGTTCAAAGGTGTAAAATGTTTGTATATGCAAGTTTATGCATTATATTTGACTCCATGGAAATGATAATCTCTCAAGATCTTCTTAGCACAACATTATCATGTATTAAGTGTGATTTCAAAGAGTTCAATGGTGTATAAACTTCGTATAAGAAAGTTTATGCATTACATTCCACTCTACGAAAGTGGGGGAGAAAATAATAATCTCTCAAAATTTTGTTAGCACACCATTATCATGTATTAAGTGTGATTTAAAAGTGTTCAAAGGTTTATAATTTTCGCATATGCAAGTTTATGTATTACATTCCACTCTATGAAAATGACAATCTCCCAAGATTTTCTTAGCACGACATTATCACGTATTAAGTGTGATTCAAAGAGTTCAAAGGTGTATAATTTTTGTATATGCAAGTTTATGCATTATATTTCACTCCATGGAAATGATAAATGATCAGGATTTTATTAGCACAACAATATCATGTCCTAAGTGCGATTTAGAATAATTCAAAGGTGTATAATTTTCGTATATGAATTACATTTCACTATATGAAAATAAAGCAACGGCACGGGCGCAGGGCTGGCTCGGGGTCCCATCTTGCAAAGGTAAGGTGTGGGTCTGGAGCTCACGTGGATAAGCTGTGGGTCTGGCGCTCATGTGTATAAGCTGTGGGTCCAATGCTGATCTGGATAAGTTGAGAGACGTGGCCACTATGGGAATCGACTGAACGCGGCCCCAGTTGTCAGCATGTAATGGCAAGGGTACACTACGGGACCCGACAGAATGCGAACCTACCCGTCAGCATGTAACGGGGAGAATCCACTACAGGACCCGACTGAATGTGGCCCCACTTGTTAGCACGTAACGGCAAGGCTGACAGACGGTGAGTTTCAGACCATGTGAGAGTTTCCGACAAGGAGATGGGAAAAAGTGAGGAAAAACTAAGCGGGTAGGGAAAACTGAGTACAACTAACGAACCGAGGGTACAAAAATAGAAATCCCTAAATAAAATGCTATTATTACATCCGCGTGATGTCATGCTGACATCACCTGGGAATGATCCTCCTAGGTCATGGATCGATCTATCGATCGGCTGCACGCGAGCAAACGGGAGTGAGCGCGTTGGACAGAGGAGCACGAGGTGAGTCGGACCATGGTCGCACTGCCAGTAAATGGTCACTGGAGTTGCTCCAGCGACGACCAACTATGGCGGCATGGTCGGGCTCACGTGGACAGGGCAATTAGGGAGCAATCGACCGAGAGGGAAGGTGCTAGAGCACCATTAGCTCACCAGGATGCCGACGGTGTGGTCGGGGAGGCGAGGTGGAGTAAGGTGACGCCGGAATCAACAATAATGGCGGTGATGGCCGGCGAGATGCGAGGGTTGATTCCAGGAAGGGATAGCCTTCCCAGCCTGTGCAGCTTCTCGAGGATGACGAGCAGGATGTTGCGTGTCTCCCAGACAACACGGCAGAGCGAGGTGAGGTCGGGGACGACGAGAGCATCGACACCTGCTAGCTAGAGTTTGGCGAGCGCTGCGTGCAAATGACACAGAGCAAGAGAAATGGGGATGGGGAGATAGAGAAGGATAAGGGAAACGTCCTGGTGGTCTTATCCTCGTAGGGTGACCTAGGTGGTAGCAGGAATCGCGGTGGCGATTACGAACGGCATCGGCGCACCCATGCAGCAGCTTTCCTCTCGAAGGAAGACGACAACAAAGGGGTACCTAGGCCTGGGCAAGTGTTAGGACGACGCAGAGTGAGCGGGCAGCGGCGGCTGGCGCATGCGGGCGGTAGTTAGCACGCACGGTTACTGGGCTGTGGGCTGAAGCAGCTGCACTGCTTTTTCCTTTTCTTTATTCATTTTCTATTTGCTATTTTTCTCTTTTCCTTTTTCAATTTGAATTTCTTCAAGGATTTAAATATCCAAAAATTTGTGGCATATTCAGAATGGTTTAGGGATTCATTCTATTAAATCCTCTTTTAGTTATTTTTTTATATTTTCAAAATTCATGAGTATATGAAAGTTTATTTTAAAGGAAAGTTATTAATAAGAATTAGGGTTTTAGGGTGTTTTGGTTTACCATATATAAACCTTATAAAATGATTTTCTTTACACCATAAAAATTTCGATGGTAAAGACTCAAGATAGTTAATGTTTCCCATGTAATATATTCATACTTAGCCTCACATAAAGGAACTATGCAAATGTACTACAAGGTATTAAACCCTGGGGTTTAAAATGTATTGATTTAAATTCCAGGGTTCTTTAAAGTTGGTGACTTTACCTATTCAAATTCTAATTGTATCGTAGTGTTTAGAATTACTATAGAGCAATCTTCATTAAGTTATTAAGAATGAATAACAATCATTTATAAAGAAATGAAAATATTCATTTACAAATAACTATCTTTAGTTTGTAGAAGGTTTAGTTTTATGGTTCTCAAAGTTTGGAATTTCCTTCATTCAGATTCCTCTAAAATTCTATCCATCACCATCCTACTTATTCCAAAGTAGGCATGTATCACTTCTTGAGCTAGTTGTTCATTACTTCCTTAGGTGTGGTTAATGTTTTGATAGAAGTTTATTATATAATGGTGTATGATACGTTGCAAACGTATCTATAATTTTTGATGTTCCATGCTTGGTTTATCTACTTTCTTATGTTTTGTCCACACTTTGAAGTACTTTTTATACACTTTCTTGGACTAACCTATTAACAAGATGCCACAGTGCCAACTGCCTGTTTTCTGCTGTTTTGGTTCCAGGAAAGTTAGAAAATGAATATTCTCGGAATTGGACGGGACAAAATCCAAAGTCGGTATTTCACCGAGGGGGACACGGAGCCAGAATACAAGACGGAGAGGGGCCAGAGGGCCTCCACACCACCTGGCCGCGCGGCCAGGCCTGGCCCACGCCAGGGGGTGGTGTGGCCACCTAGGGCACCCCCTCGGCCTCCCCTTTCACCTATAAGATGCCTCCGATACAGAAACCCTAAGTACCCGACCAAAATTCCATGAAAGAGTCTGTATCCGCCGTCATCTCCATCCCTATATCGGGAGGGATCTGAAGCTCTTCCCGGCATCCTGCCAGAGGGGAGAATTCACCCTGGAGGACTTCTTCATCACTATGCAAGCCTCTGGTGTGATGCGTGAGTAGTTTATCCTTGGACTACGGGTCCATGTAGTAGCTAGATGGTTGGTTCTTCTCCTTTGTGCTACCATGTTTAGATCTTGTGAGCTCCGTTCATGATCAAGATCATCTATTTGTAATCATACATGTTGTGTTTGCGGGGATCTGATGGATATTGAGATGCTATTTCAAATTGATTATTGATTCTATCATGTCTTTGTTATTTGTGATCTTGCATGCTCTCTAGTGTTAGTAGCTATCTTAGCCGAGTAGATGCTAGCAACTCTAAGAGGGAGTATTTATGCTCGATAGTGGGTTCATGCCTCTAGTAATCTGGGAAAGTGACAGAAATCTCTAAGGTACTAGATGTGCTGTTTCTACTAGGGAGAAAACAGCAATCCTTTGTTCATAGAACAATCGTATTGTTTACTTTACACGCAATGCGTAATGCAATTATATGTTGCTTGCAACTTAATACTAGAGGGGGTTCGAATTGATAACCTGAAGGTGGATTATTAGTCATAGATGCAGTTGGATTACGGTCTATGTATAATGTTGTAATACCCAATCAAATCTCATAGGAGTCAAGATGATTAGTATATGCATGTATGCTTTCTCAATGTTTTTCAATTGCCCCGCTATAATTTGTTCACCCAACATGTCATATATCTTAAGGAGAATCACCACTAGTGAACTATGGACCCCGGTCCTTTCTTTTACCATCAATCTACAACTGTTTACTGCTTTCTGTTTACTTTCTACAAGCTTTTACTATCTTCCACACAATACGTTTAATCCTTTGTTTTTAGCAAAACCGGTGAGATTGACAACCTCACTGTAAGTTGGGGGTAAAGTTCTGTGGTTGTGTTGTGCAAAATTCCAAGTTGGAAACAACACCTTGGAGGTGTTTCCTTGCTCCTACTAGTTCGATAACCTTGGTTTCATAACTGAGGGAAAACTTGTTGTTGTGCTCATCATACCTTCCTTTTGGGGTTCCCCAACGAGCTCGATATATTTTGGGACATCAGTGTACAACCATTATCATTCATGTGGCCCAAGTGATCTCAATGCCCAGCAACATTTATTTAGGGTTTCTAATTCCACACTTACTATGGACCCTATAGGATACACTACCCTCAAGTTTATTAGGGAATGTTGCTAGGGATCAAGATATAAGGATTGATCCAAAATTTATAATCCTAAACGATATCTCAAACTAGAGTGAGCTATAAAGATTACTTCTTAATATGGTCTTGAAGATTCCATGAGACTAGGTTTTTATTAGGGTTTAAGATAATAAAGCAGACAAGGCTTTCATCCATAAACACTCATCTAGTTCTCTAATTGTCTCTTGGAAACTTTATTTGACTAAGAGCTACTATTCTTTGGCTGCCTAAAAGTAGGAATTTATTCCACTGATAACTTAATTCTACGGTTTTGGACAAATAGGTAGACATAGGTCTTGTCCTGGTTGATATGATCTTGGTTAAGGCTTCTAAAGAATTCCTATCCTCACACTTCACTAAGCTTGGATCATAGTTAAGGAATTCCTTTCCTAAATAAGACAATCATCTAACTCCACCATATCCATCATCATATGATGACATGGTCATGCCACTTCAACAATACTCATTCACCATTCTTCTCCTAGTATCTATATAACTTCCATTGCTAAACTACCCTTGATGGATCCATCAATGTAGCTACTTCTAACTCCATCCATTAATTCATTTAATTCCATCTTTCTACTACTTCCAAGGGTTGCAAGACTACAATCCTCACTATATATAACAAGGGATATCAATCCTCTAGAAGAGGTATGGTATTATTCCCCATAAGACAAGATTACTCTTATATTAGCCTGGTTAAGCTACCATGACTTCCACTACTTCACTTACCTTATGTTCTAAACTTCATCGCACTATAGCTTGAATTCTCATGATCAAGCTAGGTGATTCAGCTTACTAGGGTTTTGCCTAATTTGGTATACTCACAACTCTAATTCAACACCTAGTCATATATCCTCAAGTGACTTTAGAATAATGACCACCATCCTTTGAGCATACTAAGCTTAGGCTTATAATTGTCTGATCATCATCTATCATCAACTACGTACTAGACTTGTACTAGTCTTACTATAATGCTTACCTGGTTAAGGAAGCTTACTTTAAGTTTATACCCTCTTGGCTTAACAAAATTTATTATTTGACATCCTACCATTTCTAGCTTTCTAATAACTTCTCAAGTATTAGCTAATTCTTAGGTTTAGATACTTCTTCTAGTTAACTCATGAGTGAATTAACTCCTCCAACATCCAATGGTTTGATCACCACTAAGGATATCATTCCATTAATGATGGCACACTACCATATCTAGTTCCTTCTTATTATTAATTTACTTAAGGCCTTTGGAAGGTCAATATAATAGGTCAAAGCTAAGAGTAAATAAGTGATAGGTCAAGAATTGACCACTCAACATTGATGATCAACTTGACACTAAGACTTGGTTAAATAGGAATGTCACCTACTAATATGGCAACAAAGATATGATATGAATGGTCTTGGCTCAACTTCCTTTTCAACTCTATTTGTAATAAGAGTTAATGTTGAAGAACTACCATGATACCCATGGGAGGAATAACTAAGGCACATAAGTGTTTCAAGATTTAGTTGTAGAGTTTCTTTACTTAAGTTATATACTTAACTTGGTATTCAGGGTTTGTCGTAGATAATACCTTGATATAATCTTTAGAAGATTAAGTATTCATCCTTGAGTTGTTGTATTGAATACCATGTAAGGATCTCTAGAAGATCTAGTACTCCTTATTAAGTAGTGGTTTGTGACTTAGTTTTATTACATTTGATCTACCCTTAGATGAAATTATATTACCCAAAGGTAAGGTTTTAGCAAAGGTCATATTGAAACTTATCGCAGTCAACTTGATGATCTACTTCAGTTCCACCAAGTTAAGAGAAGCTTCAATCACTTTGACCAGTTTTATTTAAAAGCGCGAATATTATCCAGATTTTCTATGCATGAATGCAATGCACACAACTTATCCCAGCTTATTTCTAAGCTCTAATGCTGGGATGTTACAGGCCTATCTACAAAAGCTTCTATGGTTGTTGCGCTAAAACTATCGACACCGGGATTGAAGACGACAGAGAAAAAGCAATGGCAAGATCTTTGGACAAAGATTCCGGATACCTCAAGGCATGGTTTTGCACATGGTCTGGCTTGCCGGAAAGGTGGCAGATCAGGCTATATCTACGGTTCAACAACGACGGTGGTGGTGGGTTGAGCGAGAACGGAGCTTGCAGCGAAAACCTCGGCATAGAGGCTGCAGGAACAGGCTACTGTTAGCGTGCTGCGGGAGCGACGATGTCAGGGACAGCAAGTTGAGGCATGATGGAGATGGCGGCATGGCATGGGAGATGGAGGGAAACTAAGCGCTACTCCGCGATCGATAGGATGCCCGTGGGGAGGCTGCCGGCGGTGTGTTCTGCAGGGATGCGGTGCTCGCGCCAGCACACACGGTGTGCTCGACGGAGGGTGGCGGCGATCTATGGTGAGAGAATGATAGGGCCATGTTTGGGGGAACTAGGAACTCACCAGGAGGTCGTCGGTGTAGGTGGAAGGGCTCGGGGCAGCCACAATCTGATGCGCGACTTGTAGACAAGAACTACGAAACCATGGCATCTACGGCGGCGCGACATCAACTCCGGCGGGGCCCCGTGTACAGGACGAAGAAGAGGAAGAAGAGGAGTCCGCTAGTGCTCTTGGTTCGCCTCGAGGAGCTCCAGAGCATCGGTTTGCACGAGGGCAGCGGCTAGGGTTTTTGCTAGGAGCCATGGCCATGGAGGAGGAAGGATGGGGTTTGGTGTCTGGGTCTGGATCTCGATCTGGTCTTCCCTGGGGTGGTTGGGTGATAAAGGAGAGAGGGAGAGAGGCACATGGGGCCTTGATATTTTGCAAAAAGATGAGAGGGAGGTGGAGTCGGGTTTGCTAGGGCTTTCTCTGTCTCTAACTTTCTTGATTTGCTAAGAGAGGGAAGGGGATGGGGACCAGCGGATGGTGGCCAGCTCATGGTGTGACCATCTTGCTTTGCAAGCAAGAGCAGGGGAGATGGGGCCAAGTGTGCCATGGCATGAGCCATGTATGGCTATAATTAGGAGGGAGAGAAAAGAGGTTAGATGGTTGGGGTAGGGTAGGTGAGATAGATGGACTTATTTCAATTGAATTCAACAACCTCAAGATTGTAGGAACCAAACATCAATCTAAAACAAAATAATTTAAGAAGGGAAGATGGAGGGTTATAGGGTGCATGGGCCATGCATTCAAGCATGCATGAGGTAGTGGTGAAAACCTCTACACATCCCACTAGCATTTCCATAACTAGACATGTTGGAAACCACTCAAGCTTCCTCTCATGAATTCATTTATAAAAAGTTATATTTAAAGTAGGAAGGCCACTAATAGTGTGTATGAACCACTATGGTTTATATGGCCTCCTTAGTTTAAATGTACTAAATCTTGAATAAAACCATGAGAAGAAGTTAAAGAGGGATTATACATTACATGGCATGCATAGATGGTCATGTATGCTCCCATACTTAATATTGTGAAAACAATATGTTATCATATATGGAAGCAAGTAGAAATAGAAGTGGATTCCACATGAGCTAGATTTAAATAGCAAAAGAAAAGCAATGACTCATATATGACTAGGGTGGTGGAATTTAGATGAAGCCAAAGAAAGGTGGTGCAGTTGAAAGAGATATGCCCCCAACTCAACTTTGGGATTAAACAATATATCAAGAACCAACTACAATGTATCAAGAAGCAAATACAATTAATAAGAATACAAATGATATGAGAGAAGAACCAAATTAGAAGGGGTTTTATATGATGCTCAAATGCAATGTGGCATGGTGACATGAGCATGATATAATGATGATGCAATAAATGATATGTAGGAAGTAGCAATATATATACTAGGCAAGTAGCATTGCAATTGTAAGACAATTGGGATGCTACACCTGCTTCTTCCCCTTCTTCCCTCATCTACACCATGGCCCTTTTCTACTCCGACGTTGCTCAGGAAGCCGCTCTCCTCCAAGCCTTTGTGCGACTGACTGTGGCTCCGGTTCAGCTACCATGGGGGCAGAAGCTAAGCACGCAAAGTACTAGTTTCAGTTCGAGAAGTACGTCACCAACAGTTTCATCGAATCTTCCTCGTACGAAGAAGAGGACAATGAGGCTAATGACGGCACCGACGAGTATGAGTTGTGTGCTAAGTCCTGCCCTCTTCTCGTCATTGTGTGGGTCTATTGGGATGACCCATCGGTCGACGAGGAGGAGGAGGAAGACTAATGCCTGGAGGACTACGACCTCAGAGAGGAGGCCGCACGCGTCATGGAGGAGGCGTCCCTAGATGACTCAAAGTAGAGAGATGTGGCCTATGAGCAACTGGACGTGGACGAGGATCAAGATCTTTACTCCCCGTTAGCCTTCGCATATTGTTTGGCGTGTACGGACATCTTGGACATTCCCTACGTGTTTTAGTTAGAACTCTAGAGTAGTAGTATATTTCTTCTATGTCTGTATGTCGTGTTAATATTTTGTCTTTTAATACAAGAATAAATATTATATCCATGTTTTACTACGAGTACAAATAATATCGTAAACTACATTTGTGCTATTATGCTTAATTTACCTTCCTTTTTGTTCTCTATTCGTCTTCACGGAAGAATTTGTATGAGTACAAGGCTCTTGCAAACTTACCGAAACCGGCTCTTATTCCAAGCTCTATGTTCCTATGCTCGCGTACCCTGTATATCTATTCTGTTATATACGTTATTGTCTATCTACACTGCACATAAAAGTTCTCATATAAAATTCTCGCAACGATTCGTTATCAAACATCATACACCGTAAGCATTTTGGCTACGAGTCGCGCCCCGGGGGACGCAGAGAGAAATCTAGTAGTAAATAAAAAGAATTGCTAAGAATGCTCATTTGTATGTTTGCCTTGTCATTTGAGTATGGATAAACCCTCGAAAACTCCTTGTACAATGGGGAAAGTGATACCTCAGTGCCACCTCATTTGGAACTATATGCATATTATGATGAAATATCCAAGTTGAGTAGCATGTGGTCTGGATACTTGTGGTCAATGTGCATAAGACATTCAAACTATAAGGGGTCAAGCATATAAACCACACTTACTTTTGCTTTAACCATAACCATAAAGGATGCATGTAGCCCAACCCTTATGATTACCGTTGACATGAGCTACACATCCCAAATTTTTATTTTACTTTCTCTTATAACCTTTTATTTTATCAAAGATCTAGCACATGTATTCCTTGCTTACTATCTGTTACTTAAGTTTCCAGGAACAAAGAAAGAAAGAAGTGAAAATATGAGCATAAAGGACCAATACAAGATTTACCTTTTTTGCACTTTATATGATTAATGGTCCATAGTACTTTCATTTGTCATTATGCAAGTTGACATATTTTTAAGCATAGATGTACACAAGAGGTATCACTTCATAGCTCGGTTTCTTATTGTTGTTTTTTAAAGAATGAAACCTTTAACATTGTATAGCAATGATCATGCCTTATGCTATCCAATATAGAAACAAACTTCAAAGTCCATGTTTAGTTTTATCACCTTTGTGCTCAAGGACGAGCATAGGTTAAGCTTGGGGATGGTCATGCATGTAAAATGCATACACAAACTTTGTAGTTTATTGATACATAGTCCCACATATTTGTAACTTATATAATATAATATCTATGTTTTACATGCATTTATGGGGATGTACCAATGGTACCCTTTATTTGGTTTATAACTCTCTAGGATAGGGAAACCCTGTTTTATGTTTTTTATCTTTCAAGGATCTAAATGAAGTTAAATTGCTTAGGGATTTTTCGAGGATTATTTTTTCGGGAAGAGAAGCAGCTGGAGCACTAGAACGACTAGAGGGGTTGAGTCCCAAATGAGCCTAGGTGGAGCGGGTAACCTTGCTGGCCGCACCATCCTACCTCGTTCCCTCATTGAGCCTTCGTAGCCATCCATCTTCAACTCAGACTCGAAGTCTTGAACTAAAAATCCCTATAAAATTACCCCCACCCGGGGAAATCTCAGAGGACGTGGCGCAGAAATGCATTATGCCTTGAAGAGGACTCGAACCTCCACGCTCTTCAGCACGAGATTTTGAGTCTCGCGTGTCTACCATTTCACCATCAAGGCATCTTGAAAGTGAATCGTATTCCATGAATATGATATCTATCTAATGTGATATATGGAATATATGACAAAGGTGGAGTCTTGGAGTATTTCGATCGATCGGTCATATAGGCCTGAGTCAGACATCAAATAGCTTCGATTTGCATTATCCGTAGGACACCTTAGCAAGCGGATAGTAGATCTGGCTCCATCCCTTGAATCCGCTGTAACTGATAGAATCTTGTACGAGAGACCGGCAAATAAATAAGGAAACCCGCTTAAAACGCTTTTTAAGTAGAAGCTGAGCCATTACCTGCTAGCATATCTCCCCACCAGGACTCCCCCCAAAGCAAAGCGAAACCCGTTTCTTTCAACTTGGATACCATGAGGCGGACATTGGAAAGTTTTTGTATAAGCAGGGGGAATTCGTAGATCCTCCAAATGTAGAGCACGTAGGGCTTTGAAATTGGAGGGGGAACCGCCACCAGAACCGCCACAGGTGGGATCTCTACCTTCTATAATATCTCCAACATCATCACCATGATGAAGAGAGAGTTGTCCACCTCTGGACTATGGGTTTTTGGAAGTAGGTTGATCTATTACTCCCTTGATCTATCATTATTCTATTACCAAATGAGTTGACCAACATGATTGTGGTCATATATATAATTCCTATGTGGTGGATCTTTATTTTGTGAGTTGATATTTGAGATTGGAATTCAATTATGCCTTATCCATGCTTAGTTTCGGATCCGATGTAAGTGCGGATCCTACCAGGCCGAGACCAGTGATGGCAGATCTGTGGATGGTTGCCCGTGGATCTCTCGCGGGAGGGTGGTTAGACAACAGACATGTTATGGCTGCAATGATAGCATCTTGCACTGTCTTGGGCATCATGTTTCCCAAAGAGTCCATTTTCATGAAGGAGGAGTCAAGGCTTCTGAAGAACTCGCGCCTTTCATCTTCATTCATGTGCTTTATCCGGGAGCATTTCTTATGTGACCTGGAGTCGTAGTTTCACCTCGAGGAAGATCCACAGGCGGAGGACTGCTCTTCCCGTCGTGCGCTCAACTCGTCGGCTAGTCGCTTGCATTCGTCTAGCCGGTTATGTTGTTCCCATTGTTGATTGCTTTGTTGATACAAGATATAAAGGTAACCCATAATCTCCTCATGCGTCACATCAGGTCCCAGGGGCACTCCCCTTAGAGCTTGATTTATCTTCTCCCACTACTCAGCTGAGAGGTCGATAGTTTCTT
Source organism: Avena eriantha (assembly GCA_910589775.1). Lineage (NCBI taxonomy): Eukaryota > Viridiplantae > Streptophyta > Magnoliopsida > Poales > Poaceae > Avena > Avena eriantha. The sequence continues at coordinate 131,929,144 of OU342745.1, forward strand.
GATCGCCAGTGTTGCGTCGTTGTTGGCGTATTCCTCAAGTGCGTTGGGGTTGACAACATCACATAGGTAGCGAGTGGGGGTAGACATTGCTTCCATAGCTCTCGAGGTTAGAGTCGACGTGACCACCTCCCGCGAGCGAGTTGCTCAGTTTGGAGTCACAACAGGTGTCGCTGCCGGTGCTATAGGTTGATGATGAGGTGGCGATCAGATCTGTGAGGATGACGAGGGGTGGTGGGATCCATGATGGGGATGCAATCGATAGCAATGTCGACTACGTCGGAACTAAACAGATCTGGTTTGGGAGACGAAGAGTGTCCATATTGCCAATGTGTGAGTATAGATCGCCGATAATCAGGTTTGCTCCAGCGTCGATGGAGTTCAAGGAAGAGCGTGTGGCCGGCGAGTGGATAGTGAAGTTGAAGGAGCCGAAGCAGATCTCTTCCCTAGGAACCGATGAATTGTAGATCGCTAGGGACGGAACCGCTGAAGTCACAACATCAGCACACGGGTTTCCCACGGACGGTGCCAATTGACATGAGGACTCCATGATAATGCCCATGGTTTATGGACTTGAGTTTTCAGGAAGGAGGTCTACGCTGGTGACTTTGTAGGTTAACATATAAACAAGGGAACACAAGTTTATCTAGGTTTGGGCACCCATAGGGAAAAGCCTACTCTTGTTTGTCTGTTCTTGATTGGATTGGTGAAAATTACAAGTTGCGGAGATGGTTGTGGTTGTGCAGATTGGATCTAGCATGTTTGCTATCAAAACTATGGTTAGGCCCTCCCAGTGCCCCCTCCTATCCCGTATATTTGGAGGACAGGTCTCAGGTACCGTCCGAGCCGGTTACAGATTGAGGGCGTAACCCTAGTAGTTTCCTATATAGTCTTTTCCTTGTCTTGTATGCCAAGGGTCCTTATGGAATTCACATCATCTGAATTGGTGTAAGCTTCATGGACTTCAGTAAATCATCATATGGGCCTCCGATTGGGACAAGCTAGGTATGATAAATATAGGTGCCCGTTGGGCATACCTATGTCAGATGTATTGGTAGATGCATACTATGTACCCTATTCTTAAGTACTTGTTTTTATCCAACATGTATGAGACGGCGTGTGTGGGGGAATGTGTGTATTAGTTGGAGTAACATGGTGGTGGTGATTGGATAGTGACAGCAAAATTTGGGATCAACTATGGTTTTTACCCTTCTTTTATTACCTCACTAGGGATTAAGTGAATGCATTTGTTATAATATCACCTAGTGATAGCCCATATGATCTTTTTTGTTCATGGTAGCACATATTTTATTCAAACATCATGTCAAAGCTCCAAAGGCTATACTCTTTTTATTATTAATTCTAGATTACATGGAGTTTTTCCTTTCTATAGGAGTATAAGCGATATGTGTTGCATCATCTTTAAAATAGGATGTGATACCCATATGAATGCTTAGCATAGACATAATGAAGTTTCATCAGCATTGTATTCCTTATGAATTGTTTTATGTCCATCACACCTTACGGGAGAATAGACAAGTGAACCCATGAACGCTAGTCCACTTTTTATTATAAGAAACAACTTTCCATTACTTTTATTGTCTTTTACATTCTCTGCATGAATTAAATCCTAAAATACAAAAACACTTTTACAATTAGTAAACACACAAAAAATTCCAAAAAGACCTTTACCTTATTGTTTTTACTTTCTTGTCTAGTTATAGATTGTTTTTATCTTTATTTATTTATATTTCTATTTTAGTTTTACTAATACGAAGCCTTGTGCTTGACAATAACATTGTGGAGTTGGGTACACAAGGAAAATATTTTGTTTTGTAGGTTGCGTGAAGAATAAAAGAGGAGACATCCCTAGTCGATTCCCCGAGAGTTTGATATAAACTCTCGAGTCACCCTTGTGGAGAAATAATGCTTGCTACAACACTCTGCACTTGGAGTCCCAACGAGTTTGTACACACGGAGTTGTTGCCATCATCATGTCACATTCAAAAATATAGAGCCACATGCTTGTTGAATGCTAGCTTCAAAATCTTCACAAAGTCGCCAATAATTGTTTGAACAACGAAAAGGTGGCATGTGGGTCTCTTCATTCATGCATGGTAGAAACATTCTTGTTGTGTTATACATCTTGCATGAAATAGTCCATGAATTGCATCAAAATAATCTAAAGTGTGATTTTAAAAATTGATTTTGTAAAAGCTTATGTTAAATTGAAATGGCCCTTTCTGCCGCAAGTGCTACGGGTGAAAGGCTCTCCTATTTGGCGGAAGTGGATTGAGGATTATGTGTGTGGAACAAGTGTGGCTATTAAGGTAAACGAGTATACTAGCCGCTAGTTCTAGAGGAAGTAAATTCTATTCCTAAGGCGATCACCGAAGCTTCTATCAGAGTTCCTCCCAAAACTACCAAAGGTTGCTCCAAAGAGAGCTTACGACTATACTGAAAAGGAGAATGCGGTGATCGCAAAGGCCCAAACACAATAGTGGTTTGATAGCCTCAAGCGGCCGAAAGAGCCATAGTTCCCCAGCACTAAAGAAGAAAAGGCCAAAATGCAAAAAATGTTGAAGACCCTTCATCAACCCAAGCCAAGGCTATCGTCAGACTATGACCGCTCTATTGTCAAGTCACATCAGTCAATGGTGTGGTCGAAGAGCACTAGTGCAAGCAGGAATTCAGTTCCCCAGCCCGGTTTATAGAAAAACAAGGAATGCCCCCTGCTCAAAGTGATTCCTGATACCATGGTGGAGTCGAGCAAAGCTGCGAATGAGCAGTATGATCCAGAAATTGTTGCACTGTATGAAGAAGCGCTCGCTGCTCAAGGTATGACTATTGCTCAATACTTAGACCAGTTAGATTTCCCCGTGGTTGAGGAAGCATACAAATGAGTACGGGAAACCTCTCATCAGACCTGAGGACGTCAAGTATCTACCAACAAAAATGCGAAGATTGCATAATTGGTACATTAAAGCCACAAAGGAAGGGGCAAACTGGATAGTGATCGGAGTTCGAAACGAGCATTACGGGTATGGAGATGCCCATATACTGATTGAATTTCCTGAACTACATCAGTTTTGCAATCAAGACTCCCTCGACAAATCGATCATCAGTGCCTACTGTGTGTAAGTATTATTTTTCTAATAATTAAGTCTCTAGTTAGCTCACCTCGTTTATATCACATGTATAATCATACTCACTATATTATGCAGACTGAAGATTCTCGAATGCAGAAGAGGACAGATCTATGACATTGGGTTCATTGGCCCATATTGGGTTCATGAAATTACTGCGAAACTTAATCCTAAGGACACAGAGGATAAAATTGTAATGGCTCTAAGGTTTCAAGAAACCAAAAGGGAAATATTATTACCTTACAAGTTCGAGTGAGTGTTATTGTCTTGTACACATTCTATTTCACTTACTCGATGTTAAGTGTATAATTGATGAGTTATGCATGCATAGATTTCATTATATTCTGCTAATCATTCAACTTGACAATGGAGTAGTACAAGTCATGGACTCTAAACGTAAACCCCTTGAGAAGTGGGAACCCATGCACGATATGCTCCAGCGGTAATTTCAGTCATTATGACACTATATCGACAACTTTCATTCATTTACATGCATCAAGTAATTAATAACTCATTTCATTCATTTTATTTGTTGGGCAGCGCTTGGAAACGATTCACCAACAAGGCTAAGGGTGCTTGGAAAGAGAAGCTTACATTTAAACCACTAAATGTAAGTACTACTAGCTAGATCCACGCATCTCTTTGATTCTAGTTTCGATACCATTGTTATGCTTAATTATTATTATTTTGATTGAACTTTGTTCTCGTAAAGTGTCTAAGGCAGCCAGACGAAAATAACTTATGTGGATACTATGTCTACGAGTTCATTCGTTAGACGACCTATAAGAAGGGAAGAAACTTAGAACAACTTCAAGTATGTAAACAATATTCAGAAATTTGTTTTATAACCATCAATTGTGTTTAGTTTCATTCATATATGTTGACCCATTCTTTTAAATTAGATCGAACGGTTGCGGGACAATATTCTACCAAAGGATCGCATACAAGCAATCCAAGAGAAAATTGCGGGATTCTTAGATGCAGAGGTCCTAGATCCAAAAGGAGAATACTATCGGAAGATTATGATAATGTAATAGGGATCATAAAAGACTTTATATTGTATATATGCATAAATGTAATATATTCAATACTTGTTGTGTAATATAATCGGGAGATGTTTTGTAATATAATGGTTCCCTTAAGGTAGATGACACTTACCCCAGCACTATGTTGTGAGGAATGCTCGTCCTCATAGTAGATGGTGCAAGGTTGATGTTACCGAAAGTGGATTCGCATGGAGGCATGGTGAATCCACTTTCGGTAACATAAACCTCGCACCATCTACTATGAGGACGAGCATTCCTCACAACATAATGCTGGGGTAAGTGTGACAAAATAAATGCTGCCCAAAACACAAAAAAGAAACAGATAAAGGGGAAACAAAATAAATGAAAAATGTACAAAAAAATCTCTGCTGTGGCACAAAAATGCCCAAAATGCTATCGCGGCAGAGACGCATAGATCCCGGTTCGTATTATGAACCGGGATAAACGCCCCTCCCCCCTTGCGATAGCCAGCAGCCACGTGGACCGCCCTTTTGTCCCGGTTCGCAGCCCAACCAGGACTAAAGGTTTGGGGCTTTAGTTACAATTACCCCATCCCGGTTGGGAAACCGGGACTAAAGCCCCTTACAAACCGGAACAAAACGCCCTATTTCTACTAGTGTTGTCGTGGATATGCTCATATACTTGTTGAATGGTAAAAAGTGGATAATCAAATTTCTAAGGTCATGCCGCATCTTCTTGATGATGGTCTACCCATCCTACAATACGTGAACAATATCACCCTTTTCATGAATCATTATTTAGAAAAGGCCAAGAATCTCAAATTAGTACCAAGTGTTGAGGAATTTTCAGGGCTGAAAATCAACTTTAATAAGAGTGAACTTTATATCTCTCCGACGAACCCTAAGAGGATGAAGCTGAATATGTGATACGTCCATTTTGCATCACTATTCTATGTCATAATTCACTATTATTCATTGATATATTTGGTATTGAGAGGTGATACTTATGTTATTTCATCTGTTTTTGCATGGTTGATGACTTTTGGAGCATAGACCGCTGCAGTCAGGATTCTGATGGAAAAGGTGCTGTTTGGAGGCAAAATTCGTGAAGATCAGAAAATACGGGAAAATATACGGAAAATCCTATTTTACTAGAAGTCTAAGGATGCCAGAAGATGGAGTGGAGATGAGCCACAGGGGGCCCACACCACCCCCTGGTGCGGGCAGCCCTAGGCCACGCCAGCAGGTGGTGTGGCCACCCTGGCCCCCACTCTAGCCTCTCCCCTCTGGCGTATATCATCCTCCCGAAATCCTAAGACTCAGGGAGCGACAACAGAAAGATTCTGTCGCCTCTGCGGGGCGGAAAACACCGAGAGAGAAAGATCTCTCTGGCAGACAGATTTCTATCGGGGGAATTCCTTCCCGGAGAGGGGAGATCGTCGCCATCAACACTGCCATCAAGCTGGACTTCATCGGGATCATCATCATCACCACCATCAGCACCCTCATCACCATCTCCATATTTCTGTAACAATTGAGTTGAATCTTACATTAGTTCATAGGGGAAAATTTCTCGGTGTTGATTACTCTTTGTAGTTGATGCTATTGAGTGAACCTTTGAATTCTTGTTTATGTTCAGATTGTTATACTTCATTATTCCATCTCTGATCATAATCCATATGATGTCTTGTGAGTAGTTCGTTTTGTTCTTGAGGACATGGGAGAAGTCATGTTGTTAGTAGTGGAATTGTGTTGAGAAAGATTCAATAGTTTGATATTTAAGTTGTGGTGTACTTCTTCTAGTGGTGTCATGGAACGTCGACTACATGACACTTCACCTATATGGGCCTAGGGGAATGCATTGTGTATTTGGCTACTACTCGTAGGGGTTGCCGGAGTGACAGAAACCTGAACCCCCGTTAGGAAACCATTGCACAAGGGACGTAAGGGTCTTAGAGTTTAAAGTTGCGGTTAGGTTTCTACCTTAATTACTTTCTTGTACTTACGGATGTTTGCAAGGGGTATAATCACAAGTATGTATTAGTTCTGGATGGGGCGGTACATTAGCACAGGTTCACCCACACAACACTTAGCAAGCTAAAGAAGATTAATCAACTATATGAAGCGAAAGCACTTGATGGTCTTCCCATGTGTCCACGAGAACGTTTGGTCATCTTAAGTAATACAACCAGCTTGTCCTTTGCTGCATAAAGGATTGGGTCACTTGCTATATTTATTCCTACTATGTTTTGTTTACTCGTACTTTGTTTACTTGCTTTATCAAAAAAACTCCTAAAAATCTATTTGCTAAGTATTTGCAAAGAATTCCTGATCCATACCACTAGCCAGCACCTTCTGCTCCTCGTTGGGTTCGACACTCTTACTTATCGAGAATACTGCGATACACCCCATATACTTGCGGGTCATCAAGACTATTTTCTGGCGCCGTTGCCGGGGAGTGAAGCGCTATTGGAGAGTGGAACTGGTAAAGGAAACTTCTACTGTGAGTATTGTTTACTTCTACTAGTTGCTTTATTTTCGTTATGGATAATTCACTGAGTTTCTTATTTGGTAATGCTACTACCACTTCTAAGGTAGTAGATAAGCCACCACCTGCTGAGAATGATGTTTTCAAAATACCTACAAGAATTATTGATCGTGTTATGGATAACTGCTATGTTCGGGATGGAACTGTCCATCGTGGTGATCATTTACTCTTTATACACGAATTATGTGGGTTGTTCAATTGTGCAGGTATTACTACAGATCAAGTTAAGAAGAAGTTATTCTCATTATCACTGAAAGGAAGAGCTGAGGACTGGTATAAGCTGCTGAAGAATGGTCAAGATCTGGAATGGGAGGAAATAGTGCCTCTCTTTTATTCAAAGTTTTATCCTCCTACTGAGATTCATAAAGATTGGAATCAAATATACAACTTTTGGCCTCTTGATGGAGAGAGTACAGCTCAAGATTGGGGGAGATTGAAGTTACTAATGCTCAAATTTCCCATTCATGAGCTCCCCAACAATATTATTATCAATAACTTTTATGCAAGTCTCCCTCTACATGACAAGGATTTATTGGATGCTTCTTGTGCTGGATCATTCACTCGCATGGAAGAAGAAGCTAAATGGGATCTTCTGGATTGTATTCAAGACAATGCTGAAGCTTGGGAGAATGAAAAAGGTAGAAAGTTAGGTATAAATTATGATTATGAATGCACTGAATCTTTTATGGGAACTAATGACTTTCAAAATATCAAAAATGCTTATGGTCTAGACTCTCAAGCTATTGCTTCTTATTTTAAGGCTTTTGCTTCCTACATTGAAGTGCCTAAAAAGAAGTGGAATAAGTATCATGAACCTTATAATGATATTTCTAAGAGTGTTCCTACAAGAAATACTGAAGTTTATAATACTAATCATGTTTTACCTAAACCTTACATTGAGAAAATGCCTTTCCCAGTTAAGATAAAGGAACATTCTATGATAGCTAGTATGGTTAATGAAAGTACAACTAAAGCTATTGAACCTGATAAACAAATGGTTGATGAACCTATAATAGCAAATGTGAAAGACTTTGTTACTAAATATGAGAAAGAGGGACACACTATCCTTTGTAAGGATACCTCTAATATTGTTTCACAAAGTAGTGTTATGAGAGCTAGTATTCCTGTGTTTTCTGTTAGAATAAGTGATCATTGTTATGATGGTCCTTGTGATAGCTATATTGTTAAGTTTATGCATGATACTGAAAGTTACTATGAGAGAGGGAAAAGTGTTCTTATGCATCTCAATAATATCAAGTTTCCTCATTTTATGCTGAAAGTTTTTATGTTGCACTTCTTTTGCCTTCTTATGCAAGTTGCCTCTAGTTTCAACAACTTGTTTGTTTACAAAATTCCCTTGCATAGGAAGTGGGTTAGACTTAGATGTGTGAATTTTTGCTTCTTAATGCTCCCTTTTACTTCAATTCATATTCCTGAGTGAGCATCTTCAAAATTATCATGCCCATCTTAATGGCTATAAAGAAAGAGCTTTTTGGGAGACAACCCAATTTGTTTTTGCTTTCAGTTTGTTTTTGTTTCTTTGAGTCTTGGAAGTTATGAATTCGGTAATAACCTCTACTTATCCGTTTTGTTTGGTTTTTGTGTCAAGATTAACCTCTAATGAGAGAGAAGTAAGATTTGGGGAAGTTGCTGTCCCGGAACAGATTTGTGTGCTTCACCGTAAACAATCGTGAGAGATCTCTGTATGTCGGATTGAGCTGTAATTTTTGGTGCTTTGGACCCACGTTCTTATTTAACTTTCGTTAGTTTTGCACTTTTTGATTTGAGCAACAGAAGATTTTAGAAAAAATTGATCTTTACCTGCTGGTCTGTTTTGATAGATTTTGCCACTCGTGCATTTCCTTCTTTATTCGATTTCCTTTTTGAAATCTTTTTGGGTTTTCGGAAGGAGTTTCTACGGTAGATTATGTTTTGATGGTTTTCAGTTGAAAGTGGACTCAAAAGGTTCTATCACTTCACTTATACTAAGGTTGCTAATGAGAACTGTGTGAAGTTTTGTGTGAAAGAAATTTCTAGGAAGTGGAGACAATGGTGTAATAAGGAAGAGAAGGGTTTTATGACTCAAGTAATAAGTGTATGAAGATAAATATATTGATGTTATCCAAGCAATGACTCCGGAAGAATCCACTTGATACCAAATTCAGAGACCTGCAGAGTCCGTTTCCAACTAGGTAACAGTTCTGATAAGAAAAGTTCCGCGAAAACACAATCCAACTATACTTTTGCAGTTTTTAGTCAATAAGGAAAGCTACGAAGAGAAAAAGGAACGAAAATGGAGCCAGGGTGGCTCACACCACCCTGTGGCATGGGCCCACCCTTGGCCGCGCCACCAGGTGGTGTGGCCACCTCAGACTCCGCCTCCAACTCGTTTTCTCCCAGTACCTTCCTTTTGATATGAAACTTCGTAATATATAACCCCCCGGATGTCCCGAGGTTCGTATATCATGTTCTCGTCGTGTTTTTGTTTCGATCTGTTTCTGCCAGGACATACTCTTTGAAAGTTTAGAAGCACAATGGTGTCCGCCAAGGATAAGGGAAAGGAGCCTATGGAGGAAGACCTCCAAGACCCCGGGAAGGAGAAGGGGATCAAGAGTGAAGATGAAGAGGAGGCAAAGCACACCGACACTACCATTGCAAGTATTGGAGTGGTGGAAAACCCTGCCAGGACTACTTCAATTGGAGGGAAGCCTCCTCATCACCGTTCAGATCCCTGGTCACTTCCTCCACGCACCAAGAATCCCTTCCATACCCTTATCCATGAGCATCAATACCAAAATATGCCCAAGGGGAAATTACCCTCCAATTGGGATTTGCCTCGTTCTAGCTACGCAGGAAAAGAAGACTTCAAGGAGGAAGAGTGGGGAAAGAATAGCAAGAGCTGGAATTCTCAACACGACATGATCATGAGCCACATTGAGCAAAACTCGCAGCTAATTCGTAATCTCACCTTCAAGATTGAGGACTTGGGGAAACTGATCAGAGAGCTCATCGAGAGGATACCACCACCTCTGAAGGAGTAATTCATCATCAGGTTTGGCATCCCCTTGGTTTGTTCCAAGCTTGGGGAAGTGCCGCGGTATCACATCACTATCTTCTATCTTTTTACCTTATTAATAGAGTCATGTCATGAATAGAGAAGTTATTATGTAGTATGGTTTTCATTATGGAAGTGTCCCCTCTCTCGTTAGATATGTATCCCTTGGTGTGAGTTGCCGTTATTGAATATTAATGAGAAGTTCTATCATTCACTCTTTTGCATAGCTTATATTAGTTTTCAATTCGTGGTTGTACGATTGATCTTGTTGTTAGTATTGGTATCACTTTGGGATCATTGAGTTAATTTAGTTGGTTTTGGCAAACCTGGCTCGGTCAGTAGCAACACTATTTTTGAGAGTTGAAAGAAAAGATAAAAGTACTCCAAAGAAAAATAATTTCATCATCTTTCTTTCTTGATTTGCTCATAAGTCTAGTATTCTATAGTTAAGATCTTTTGTGCTTACAAGGAAGATTGCATGTTTGTCTTTATCACTTGTATGTTTGTTTCCTTCAACTCTTGTACTTGCTACCCAGCTTTGCTAGCCAAAAACCTGTACTGAGAGGAATTATTCTCGTGCATCCACTCCCTTAAACCAAAACCTTTGCCATTTGTGTCCACCATACCTACCTAGTAGCATTATTTCTATTACAAGTAAATTCTTGTTTTATCTACCTCCCAAATTAAACTTGTTATGTGAGAATTAGTGATTAAAGCTCTCACGAACTTGATGGCACACTTTACTTTCTTGCACTTAATAAACTTGAACCATTGCGTCCTTCTTTGTTGTGTATATGCTTGCGCTTTATGAGTTGAAGTTAGTAGAACCATGCATCATGGGGACCGCTTTCAACACTTCATTTGGTACTTTGTACCTAGTTGATATCATGTTCTTTTGCTTATGGATCCCGGCGGTGTGAAATAAAAGTGGAACTTGTAAGATCATGGAGTTTATATGTGTGTTAGAGAAACGCCTGGGCCGCTAGCTTAAGCCATGCCTAATCATGGTGGAAACTTGCAGCATAACTATAGTGAGCATTCTATGAAGCATCCTCAATAAAAACCTATGCAAATAGCAAATAAAAAGATCGCTGAGATGCTCACTGTCTACTTGCCTTCTCATTTTGATTATGGGATAGCTCCTGTGTCATGTGCAAGGGGTACCCCATTGGAGGTTCTTAATGATACACATGTATTTACAATGGCAAGAGCTTGCTCGTGACTGAATTTGAGTAGCATGAGGTTCGGTACGCATAAGTAAGGGCATGGGACTTCAGTTTATAACTTGTCAAGCATATCCTCTTAGTTGTGTCACTTTAACCTTAACCACCAAAAGATGCCTATGATAGGGGCAATGAGAGCTGAAAGCTAGTAAGTACCATAATTTTTGGGAGCTCTTTATGACACTTGCAATCCCTGCTTCCCTCTGCGAAGGGCCCTTTCTTTTACTTTGTGGTTGAGTCAGTAAACCTACTCCCTTCTATCTCAGCAAGTATTTTGAGTAGTTGTGTTTCATTCATTCATATGATGATTTATTCAATCATGTTTCTTATGTTCCTTTGGTTTGCACATTGCTCTTATCTTGATGTTTGATACTTTGAAAGCTATCATTGAAAACCAGTTATTTGTGAACTCCAGCAAATTATCAACTATTCTTCGACCAAGAGCTAAGTTTGACATTACCAATTATGATTCACTTTATGCATCTTTATTGTGTTTCCTTTACTTATTACAAGGTGAGTTATATAATAATGAGTTGTCTTCTATTATGATCTATGTATTGATGAATGTGATGCTTCTTGTCCGTATTCTTTTATTGACTCTTCACTCCATAAACCTGAGGCCATGTTTATTGAGCTCAGTTTCGTTTGGGGACAAGCAAAGTCTAAGCTTGGGGGGAGTTGATACGTCCATTTTGCATCACTATTCTATGTCATAATTCACTATTATTCATTGATATATTTTGTATTGAGAGGTGATACTTATGTTATTTCATCTGTTTTTGCATGGTTGATGACTTTTGGAGCATGGACCGCTGCAGTCAGGATTCTGATGGAAAAGGTCTTGTTTGGAGGCAAAATTCGCGAAGATCAGAAAATCCGGGAAAATATATGGAAAATCCTATTTTTCCAGAAGACTAAGGATGCCAGAAGACGAAGTGGAGATGGGCCACAGGGGGCCCACACCACCCCCTGGCGCGGGCAGCCCTAGGCCGTGCCAGCAGGTGGTGTGGCCACCCTGGCCCACTCCAGCCTCTCCCCTCTGGCGTATATCATCCTCCCGAAACCCTAAAACTCAGGGAGTGACCACAGAAAGATTCCGCCACCTCTGCAGGGCGGAAAACACCGAGAGAGAAAGATCTCTCCGGCAAACAGATTTCTGCCGGGGGAATTCCTTCCCGGAAAGGGGAGATCGTCGCCATCAACACTGCCATCAAGCTGGACTTCATCGGGATCATCATCATCACCACCATCATCACCATCAGCACCCTCATCACCATCTCCATATTGCTGTAACAATTGAGTTGAATCTTACATTAGTTCATAGTGGAAACTTTCCCGGTGTTGATTACTCTTTGTAGTTGATGCTATTGAGTGAACCTTTGAATTCTTGCTTATGTTCAGATTGTTATACATCATTATTCCATCTCTGATCATGATCCATATGATGTCTTGTGAGTAGTTCGTTTTGTTCTTGAGGACATGGGAGAATTCATGGTGTTAGTAGTGGAATTGTGTTGAGAAAGATTCAATAGTTTGATATTTAAGTTGTGGTGTACTTCTTCTAGTTGTGTCATGTGAACGTCGACTACATGACACTTCACATATATGGGCCTAGGGGAATGCATTGTGTATTTGGCTACTAATCGTAGGGGTTGCCGGAGTGACAGAAACCTGAACCCCCGTTAGGAAACCATTGCACAAGGGACGTAAGGGTCTTAGAGTTTAAAGCTGTGGTTAGGTTTCTACCTTAATTACTTTCTTGTACTTACGGATGTTTGCAAGGGGTATAATCACAAGTATGTATTAGTTCTGGATGGGGCGGTACATTAGCACAGGTTCACCCACACAACACTTAGCAAGCTAAAGAAGATTAATCAACTATATGAAGCGAAAGCACTTGATGGTCTTCCCATGTGTCCTCGAGAACGTTTGGTCATCTTAAGTAATACAACCGGCTTGTCCTTTGCTTCATAAAGGATTGGGCCACTTCCTGCATTTATTCCTACTGTCTTTTGTTTACTCGTACTTTGTTTACTTGCTTTATCAAAAAAACCCTAAAAATCTGTTTGCTGAGTATTTGCAGAGAATTCCCGATCCATACCACTAGCCAGCACCTTCTACTCCTCTTTGGGTTCGACACTCTTACTTATCGAAAATACTGCGATACACCCCCTATACTTGTGGGTCATCAATATGCTACTATTTTCGGGTGTGTGCTAGACGTGTATCTGATCCATTATGTGGGAATACCACCATCGCCCGGCAAGACCCAAGTCAGACCGGTTTTCACCAGCAACTAAGTCTCCCTGATAACATTGTTACCTTAATGAAGGCATCATCGTGCAACTATTGTCAACCCACTCGTGCTGCTCCGGCAGAAACCCTAGGATTTGGCTTCCAGATCGGCGATTGCGGCTCTGCAGTATCACGTTCTCTTTTGGGAGCATCATTTGTGGAGCAGCGCCAGATGACAGAGCCTGGAGGTGGAGTGGCTTTGTCTTGCACTGAGCTTCGGTGGACTGTCAAGTCATGCCTGGCTGGTAGGTCCTACGCTGAGTCATGCCTGACTAGTAGGAAAACCCTTATAACAGTCATTTTTCTAGTAGGGTCTAAAATATAATGCATGCCACCACTTTCAGATGAAATAGTAATGGCGTTGAAATATTCAGGAATGTCACCAGTAAACCCTAATAGCGGCGTCCGTGTATAAATAAATGCCACAAACAGGAGGGTCCCTATACGCAGTCGGGACAAAGATAATAGTAGCATTGGATTCAGGTGAACACCACCAATATGTACACTAGTGGTGGCGTTCGAGTCTGCTAAACTCCACAGGTACTGACCACCCGCACGCGGCCGCCGACACCCTCTCATTTCTGCCCTCTCTCACGGCCCGACCCCCTCTCTCTCATTCACACCACGATCGACACACATCCTCCTTTCTTCCCCCTCTCCCTGCCACCGCCGCCCCGCATCGGATGCCCCACTAATATTCTCCCCGACCGCACATCTCCTCTTCTCCCAAGACCCGCGACTGTGCCCGACATGCGTGTCTGCCACCACCCTGGCCGCATCCGACGACTCTTCTCGATTTGCCGCCGTCGGTCGCTCCAAACTCCTCCTTCCCGAGCCGCCAGTCGCTGCAACCTTCCCATCTCCGATCCTCGTAACCAACCACGCGCGTCCGCCGCCACCCTGGCCGCAACCGACAATCGCTCAATTTTCCACTGTCGGTCGCTGCAACCTTCTCCTCTTTGAGCCGCCGGTTGGTGCAACCTCCCGGTCGCCGAGCCTCGTCACTGACCTCATGGTGAGCCACCTGCCAAGCCTCCCCTTTTTTATAGAAATTATAGATGTATATGGTATATAATGATCTTAGAAATTCTAGATATAGATATGCTAGATCATGTTTTAGAGAAAGTGTTTAGATACTAAACTTGGGCTCAAATTCTAGATAAAGGAATGTTAGATAGTGCTTTAGAGATAGTGTTTAGATACTAAACTTGGGCTCAAATTCTACATATAGGAATGTTAGATAGTGCTTTAGAGATAGTGTTTAGATACTAAACTTGGTCTCAAATTCTAGATATAGGAATGTTAGATAGTGCTTTAGAAATAGTGTTTAGATACTAAACTTGGGATCAAATTCTACATATAGAAATGTTAGATAGTGCTTTAGAGATAGTGTTTAGATACTAAATTTGGGCTCAAATTCTAGATATAGGAATGCTAGATAGTGCTTTAGAGATATTAAATTTGGGCTCAATTTCTAGATATAGGAGTGTTAGATAGTGACAGTAAAGGCCCACATTTATCTCTACTTGATGTTTATTTTGGTTGTTTTTTTCCTTCCAACGGCCGATTATTACACTATGACACAATCTAATGAGAAAATGTTCCCATAAGACCTTGTGGTATGTCCATGAATAACTTGCACATTTTATTTGGTCTTGTAGGCACTCTTTTTTCCTTGTGTGTCTTTATATGAGACTGTTCCGTATCACACCTTCAGTTCAGCTGTGACACCTTGCATTTGTAAGATCACTTGCTTGCCTTTATGTTTCCAGATATTAAATTTGGGCTCAATTTATAGATATATTTATTTCTTATATGTTGACTAACAGTTGTATGAAATGTTATTATTTAACTACTTAATTAGTATCATGTCGGAGCCAGAGCTGAAGTTTCATGGTGTTCACCGGAAACACACGAGGACCCCTACTTGGCAGCTCAGATCACAGGGAGAACCAGAATATCCAACTACAGGTATGTCGCGGTCTAGCACTTTGGGGCGAGAGCGGTCCTCAACTTCGAGGATGAGCATCATGTGGCGCATCTGTTAGCGCCAGAGGGCATGTGGATTGCCACGAGTGCCGAGGAGAGGGAGCACCGGCAGGTAGAGAGGTTGCTAGCACGCCACCGTCATGAGGAGGATGACCCCTTGGTCAGGGATCTCCTACTTGATCCCCGGGTGATGGCGGTCCAGTACGAGGTCCTTGGCGAGAGCCAGCAGCAGCGCAGGCAGGGCGAGGCCGGCCCCTCCATCACGCAGCAGCAGGGTCAGCCCGACCCCTTTGACACGCAGAAGCAGGGTTCTTGCAGCTTGTCGTCCTCTTTCTGGGACTGCTCGAATGACGACGACGTCACTAACACTGGGTCTAATCGAGTTTAGGATGTTCTCATGTGACTATCGTATATATGCTACCTATCATGCTACCTATCATACCACTTATTATATGGACTTATCATGTGACTATCGTATGCTACTATTGTACTACTTATATATGATGCTAGCCAATCTTACTTATGTGTTATGTTGATATATTGTGCTACTTATGATGCAAATTAAGTTAAAATGGTCTATATAACTAAGTTTGCATTATCATATATAGGTATATAATGAATGATGATCAGTATGAGCATTGTAGTTACCGACAGTGCAAGGACAAGAAGGTTGTCATAGTGCTCCCTTATAACTGCGAAGTTAGTATGGTATGTCCATTCACAAACAATCAATCTATATATACCCTGCAACTGAATTATGTGTTAATTGTTGCTTTCTTATGTTTCTATATGCAGAACATACCTGCAAGTTTAGACTTGATTTCCTGGACCATTTTATTGACCATTGTGGCAGCAGGGACAGTTACAGGTCGATCTACTGCCTCTGAGCAACCTGCACCGACCTACACGGTCCAAGTCACGAACGAGGCGAACCACACCTTTTTCAATGGTCCGAGGTGGACTGAGATGGTCGATGCCTATGAGATGTACGCCCGGGAGAATTTGGTCTTCCATATCTATGAAGATTGCACGACCTACTTCTATACTACCGAGGCCCTGAAGCATCGATAGACTCTGCCATTTCTTCAGATGATGAGATTCCTGCTGCTGCCGTTAGGTATCACACGGGCGTTGCCAATAATCCTGTTAAGGACTAGTAGTTTTAGTGCTATGTAGGTAGCTAGCTCAAATATATGTAGTTGATTGTAATGATGTGCTACCATTTCTATGAATATATCTTGTTGGGGTGTGAATATTAAATTGGATGTACCAATTTTTTTAAATTTCCGAAAACTCACTTGTGGCGTTCATAATGAAAGGAACGCCACACATATGGTATATAATGATGGCGCTTACAAGAAACACCACTATTAGGATATGTAATGGTGGCGCTCACACGACATGTCACCACTAGAAACCCTACTAGTGGTGTTCGATGGAGACGCCACCACTAGGACCTACCAGTGGCGCGAGGTTAGTGCCGCGAGGTTTAAACGCCACGAACCATCTTTTCCAAACGCCGCCACTAGGCCTTTTCCTACTAGTGCTGTTCGGCAGGTGTTTTGCACGATAGATCCTCTAGAGACTTCAAGCTGTGTTGGCTGGTGGTACTTGGCAGCAAGGTGTTGCGACGTGCAGCGATGGCGATTGTGACATGGTTCAGAGTTAACACGCATGGATATGGTTCTACTTGGCACCACAATGGTGTCAGTGGCTGGTGTGATGAGACTTTGCACATCGATCTACACAATGAAGATGGGTTGGCGGAAGATTAGCAGAGGTAGCGACATCCGGAGCGAGTGCTAGCGCTGTTTTGCGGATATGCTAGACAAATTTGGGATCCTGGCTTGCATGGGCGGTTGAGTATTTTTCAGATTTTGTCGAGGAGCTGACGATGGACCGCCATCGTCATTCTCGGTGGTATTGTTTTAGCGATCTTCTGGTTGTATGATCTTTGTTATGATGTTTACCAAACGTTGATGTTTCAATAATAAATAAAGGTTGTGTGCTTCGCTCGATGCAGAGGCTGGGCTCCTCTCTCCATTTAAAAAAATCGGAATATCATTCTACCAACACACTATCGTAGGCTCACGATAAGAGTGGAGGCAAGTGGAAAAAATGATTAAAAAAAGATTCAATAGTTGGAACGTTTGGTATTAATCAACTATGTGATGTGATGATAAATATGGTATTTTACATGTTTTTTTCTTGGCACCTAAATCATGTCTTACAGAGGATAGATTATTTACATTCTAGATTCTAGATTTTATTGGCAAAGTGATGAACAAAAAATGAAATACCATTTATGAAAATAAAGTATCTTATGTCACCCAAAAGATGAAGGTGGATTAGGGATCGGTGACTTGGAGACTGAAAAGACCGAAGTCGACTTGGAGGCTGAAAATACCTAGACGTGTGTTTCCCATCCATTATATGGGAATACCACCATCGTCCACCAAGACCAAAGTCGGCTTGGTTTTTACTGGCAACTAAGTCTCCTCGACTATGTTGTTACCTTGATGAAGGCATCTCTTGAGAGCATCGTTTGTGGAGTAGCGCCAGATGACAGAGGCTGGAGGTGGAGAAGCTTTATCTTGCACTGAGATTCGGCGGCGATGTCAAGTCATTCCTGACCGACAGGTGCTACGATGAGTCATGCCTGGTCAGCAGTGCTACGCATGATATATTATCTAGAGATTTCAAAGTATGTTGGCCGGTGGTACTTGGCAGCATGGTGTTGCGATGCGCAACAACGACCGTGACATGCTTCAGAGTTAGCGCACATGGAAATGGTTCTACTTGGCATCACGGTGGTGCTAGTGGCTGGTAGGTGAGAGTTTACACACCAATCTACATAATAAAAATGGATTGGTGGAAGATAGTGGAGGTAGCGACATCCAGAGCTGGTGCACTGGCGCTATGTTGGACAAATTTGGGCTCATGGCTTGCATGGGCGGTTGAGTGTTTTTCAGATTTTGTCATGGAGCTGGCGATGGACTACCATCATCATGTTCGGTGGTATTGTTTTAGCAATCTTCCTTTGTACGATCTTTATAATAGCTATGGCTAGACTTTGATGTTTTAATAATAAATAAAGGTTGTGTGCATCGCTCGATGCAGAGATCGGGGCTCCGCTCCCCATTTAAAAAATAGGGATACCAATACACTATAGTAGGCTCACGATAAGAGTGGAAGAAATTATTCAAAAAAAGATTCAATAGTTGGAATGTTTGGTATTAATCAACTATGTGATGACAAATATGGTATTTTACATGCTTTTTCTTGGCAGGGCAGAACTATTCCGTGTGGTGCGGCGGAGTCCTTCTCTGGTCCAGTTCTTATGGATGTTCCCCCGGAGGCTGTGACGCGTGATCTGGCCCGGGAGGGGCTAGTAGATGGCACTGGAACTAACTTGCTCGGACTTGGAGGGCCCGGACCATCCAGGTCAGCCCTACTTCGGCAGGCGATAGTAGGCTCGTGGTTTCGTTGGTAGTGGATATGGAGGTCCAGGCTGCCCAGGCGAGCCTGCAGACCTACGAGGAGGTGGCCCAGGCGTGGCAACAGGCAGGAGTGGTGGTGGTCCAGGCAGGGCTGCAGGCCGACGTGGTTTCGGCCCATGCGGGGCTGCAAATCCACGTGGACTAGGCTTCGAAGAAGCACCCAGGCGTGGGAGCCCAGGCCTAGGCGGGGTCAGGGGTTGTCCAGGCCCAGGAGGGGCTATCGAGCGAGGTCGCTCAGCTCCAGCAGGGGTAGCGACGTGGGGAGGACCTAGCCCAGGAGGGGTCGGGACCTTTCCATGATAATCTGACTCAGGTGGGGTCGGGTTCGACCATGGCTGACGCTACTACGCTGAAATGCAAGATGGCGTTGGACGGGACCCCAGCGAGACGTAGTCTTCATCATGGGGCTAATGCTTTTGGTGCATCCGCAACTGACGAGGATTCACTCGGCAAAGTCATGAGGAGGAAGGCAGAAAAAAACTTGATTCATAGGGTACTTTGAGTTCTTCGAAATCCTTTCTTTCTTTTTCTACTCCAGTTATTGTTGGTAAGCTTGTCAATGTTGGTATTAGCATGGGTAGATCTATAACTAAAGTTAATCTTTCTATTTCTATTCTGAGATATATGCAGGTTGACCATCTAACGGTTACTCCTAAGATTTCAATGGTTCCTGATTCTTTACCAATTGGGGAGGAGGAGTTGCATGCCATAGTAGATGGTCAACTTCTCTCTCACTTAGTTGGCAAAGTGTCAGATATGGGTTTTGATGAGATGGGGTTGGACTCTTTACATGAGTTTAAAGCCTCAAGTCAGAAATCAAAGAGCCAAAAGGCTCGGAAGAGACCCCGTGTATCCAAACTATCTATTGTTTCTCAATGAATGGTATGTTTTCAAATAACAGAGGCCTTTTCGTGACTTGGCTAAGCATTTATTTTTTGCCGATTGTGTGAGAGATTATCGTTTGGATTTTCTGGGTATTTCTGAGACTGGTAGACAAGACTACTCGCAAGCTTTACTCAATCTCATTTCTAGTGGAGTGGACTTTACGTGGGTATCTCGTCCACCGCGTGATCGATCCGGAGGAATTATGTTAGGCGTACGTGATGAGACCATAGAAATCTTAGCTAGTTCGTTTGGAGATTTTTTCATAAAACTCCATATCCGTAACAAGGCTGATAATTTCACCTGGTCTCTAGTTGCTGTATATGGAGCTATCCAGAAAGTGTTTAAGGCTGATTTTTATGTGAGTTGGTAAATCCCATAAAGTACAATCTGTATCCTATTTTTATAGGTGGGGATTTTAATTTGATGAGATTCCCTCATAAGAAAAGTCGAGGCCGGTTTGACGAACATTGGCCTTTCATGTTTAATGTTGTTATTGACACCTTAGACTTGAGGGAGGTTACAATGTTAGGAAGGCAATTTACTTGAGCTAATAGTCTTTCTGAGCCGACATATGAAAAGCTTGATAGGGTACTTATGGATACCGAATATGAAGAAAACTTTCATATGGTAACTATAAGGGCTCTAGAATGTATTGAGACTTTGTCTGATCATGCTACTTTACTTTTAATGGTTGGTTCTCCACCACGAATTTCTAAGCAGGAGTTCAAGTTTGAACTTGGCTGGTTGATTCGGGACGGGTTCTATGAGATGGTTCAGGCAATTTGGATAAAACCGGTTGGTGGTCAAACACCAATACAACATTGGAATAATAAAATGCATGCGATACGTAAATTTCTTCGTGGTTGGGTTAGACATACTGCTGCAATCCTAAAAAAAGAGAAAATTCGCCTTTCTTCTATTATTGATGACTTAGAAGCTTCTT
Source organism: Avena eriantha (assembly GCA_910589775.1). Lineage (NCBI taxonomy): Eukaryota > Viridiplantae > Streptophyta > Magnoliopsida > Poales > Poaceae > Avena > Avena eriantha. The sequence continues at coordinate 131,949,731 of OU342745.1, forward strand.
CAGAAGTTAGACCGTTATCTGCATATGAGATTGAGCTTAAGAGCCAATCAAATGCGGAAATGGCCTGACTACTGCGTAAGGAAGAACTCAAATGGTACCAACGTTCCAAAGCGAAATTCATTCTGAAGGGAGATGATAATACAGGATATTTCCATGTTTTAGCCAATGGCAAGCATAAGAAAAAATGTATTCACTCTCTTAACCAAGATGAAGGTATTATGAGGGACAAGAACAACTTAAGTCGTATATTACTAATTACTATAAATCTTTGTTTCGACCACCCCCAGATAACTCTTTTAGTCTGGATGAGTCTCGAACAATAGATATACCGTAGGTTTTTATCGAGGAAAATAACTTTCTAACCGCCTCATATACGGAGGAAGAGTTTAAGAAAGCGGTTTTCCAAATGGAGCATAACAAAGCACCAGGTCTAGATGGTTTCCCAACAGAATTCTACCAAAAATTCTGGCATATCATTAAGGAGGACTTGATGGCCTTGTTTGGTTTTTTGCATGTTGACTTGAACTCTTTAGACTAAACTTTGGTAATATAATTTTACTGTCTAAGGTTAAGAATGTAGAGCATATACAACAGTATCGTCCTATCTGTCTTCTTAACGTTAGCTTTAAAATATTCACAAAAGTTGCCACGATTAGACTAAATTCAGTAGCTGACCATGTTGTTCGTCCTTCTCAAACTGCTTTTATGCAAAGAAGAAACATCTTAGATGGTATAGTAATCCTGCATGAAACAATTCCTGAACTACACTCAAAAAAACAAAATGGGGTATTGTTCAAAATTAACTTTGAGAAAGCCTATGACAAAGTTAGCTGGTCTTTCCTTCAGCAAACACTCTGAATGAAAGGTTTTTTCGACGAGTGGCGTGCTCTCACACAATCTTTTGTGTCTGGAGGTAGTGTTGCCATAAAAGTTAGTAATGACACTGGCAACTACTTCTAGACTAAGAAGGGCCTAAGGCAAGGAGATCCGCTATCGCCAATACTATTTAATATAGTGGCGGATATGTTGGCTATCCTTATTGAGAGGGCGAAAGCTGAGGGCCAAATTGAAGGACTAGTCCCACATCTCGTTGATGGAGGACTTTCTATCCTCCAATATGCTAATGATACAATCTTATTTATGGAACATGATTTGGAGAAAGCTAAGAACCTAAAGTTAATACTATCATCCTTCGAACAAATCTCTGGATTGAAAATTAATTTCCATAAGAGCGATTTGTATTGTTTTGGTTAGACCCAAAACGAGGAACACATGCATGCTAAACTTTTCGGCTGCGGACAGGGGCAATTTCCAATCAACTATTTGGGTATTACGATACACTATCGATGTCTCACTATTGCTGAATGGAAACTCGTTCTGGAAAGACTCCAAAAACAGTCTTAATAGTTGGAAGGCAAATTGCTATCTCTTGGTGACATGGGTATACCTTATAGGTACTCAAGCTTGGTATATACGGTCTAAATACCTACGGGCCCACGGTGTTGCCAAGGCCCAGACGAAAGGACTCGACTAACCTGCGGACTCTCGATTGCTTGAGAGACAAGAAGAAGCTAAAGATAGAAAGTTTGAAGGGAAGAACCCTTACTTGTAACCGACTCGACCTGCTACCCGAGACCTAGCCTATCTATATAAAGGTTAGGAGGGGGCGGCGAGGAGGAGACAGACACAACCCTAGTTTTCACAACTCTCGCCAGATTGCATCTGCGCACCATTGTAACTTTCGACTCTCTTGATAATTCCACGAGCAGACAAGCAGGAGTAGGGACCTCTACGAGGCCTGAACCTGGGTAAATCCTTTGTCCCCTGTGTGCCTATTTGCTAGCCGATAGATGTCTCCAGCACTCCCTCCTTCTCCAAAACCCAAGTCCATAACAATGGGCATTGATGAGTTAAACCCTCGTCAATTGGCGCCGTCTGTGGGAATTGGGAGTGCTGATGTTGCAGCTTCTTCGGCCCCATCAACCGCGATCTACAACTCCGCAATAGCGGAGATTCGCCAGCTCTTCGGCGCCTTCGACTTCACCGTCCACACACCGGCCACCCGCCCGGCTTTCGAGTCCGTGGAAGACGGAATCAGCTTGGCGATTGGGAGCTTCTGCTTCCAAGTTGGTCAGATGGGCACGCTTTGCATGCCTGATCAACCGACAACACCGGCGATTGCCCTGGCATCATGGTTCCCTCCATCGATCGGCACCCTCAGCGAGCTCAATACTCCGGTGGCAGTCGGGAACACGATCAGCGACAGCAGTCGTGACTCCGATCTGAGCGATCTGGCCACAAAAGATGGAACCTGCGGTTCCGAATCTGAAAGTTGCGGAAGCAACAGCTTCCCCAATCACTTCATGTGCGCCGTCATCAACGCAGGCGACACCTCTACCAATCGCGGCGTCATCAACACCGGCAACGGCACTGATCCACCCAACGTTGGCAACGGTGGCAACGGCGGCAATGGCGCCAACGGTGGAGCAGTCGAACCTCCCAGCATAATCAATGAGCAAACCGACGAACGCGTCGTAATCAGGCTCAACGAGCAAGAGTGGGAGCGCTGCCGCGAAGCCCTACGAGGTGCACCTCTGCCCTTTGGATCCCCACAGGAATTACTAATGGGCTACCACTGGCTCCTGAAAGAGGAATTCAAGCGCCAAAAAGAAGCAATCGCGCAACTGGAGGCACGTAAAAGGGCGGCGGACGAATCGAGCCTTCGTCGTGCTGGGCTCTCCTCCTACGGAGGATCCTCCTCACGAGGAAACGAGTACGTCGCCAAGAAGAGGTAGTCGCGAATGGCTCACCTCACCGAACAAGAGCGCATAGACGCCGCAAAAGTCCTCGACTTCAGCTCTATGACAGCCGACACGAGAGGCAACGTGGTCCCTAGAACGCTGCAGGCCGCGGTCACGGCAGCCACCATGTACCTCCTCAACAACCTGCCACCGGCTGGAGATCCCCGAACCGCCATGCACCGATCTACGATCGCGAGTTTGGGGCTAATCGAGGCCGCCCTCGACAAGCAGCCAGTACCAGACCCCAAAAAGGGCAAAACGCTACTCCTCGCCCTCGTCTAGCGATGACAGTCACGACCTGTCTCGACGCCGTCGTTCGCAACGACACGACCGCGACTACGACGCGCGCAACGACCTCACACAATGTAAGATCGACAAATCAAGAGCACGACGTGCCCGGTCGACCGACTCAGAGGAGGAAGACGGGGAGCTCTGCGGCGCCAGATGCTTCAGCAGATCCATTAGGCAGAAACGAATGCCTAAGGGGTTTAAACTTCCGTCGGAAAACCCGAAGTTCGACGGCCTACAAGACCCTAAAATCTGGCTAGAGGACCACATCTCCTACGTCAGACTCCACGGAGGCAGTCGAAGTACTGCCATGCAATGTTTGCAGCTACAGCTGAAGGGCGCCGCCCGAGCATGGCTCAATAGCCTCCCACGCGGATCCATTCGCAGCTGGGATGAGCTGGTCTATAGCTTCGTGCGCAACTTTAAGGGCACGTACAAACAGCCCGCATCAATCGAAGAACTGAGATGCTGCCAGCAAAAATCTGGCGAATCACTGCGCTCATACATCCGAAGGTGCTCCATCAACAAGAATTCCGCGGATAACATCTCAGAGGACCGCGCGATTGATGCGTTCAACGGTGGCGTTCGCCGCTTAGAACTCAGGGAGGAGCTGGGCCGCTCAAAGCCCCAGACTATCGACCACCTAATGGAGATCGCGAATCGATGGGCTGATGGAGAAGATTTAGTGAAGAACCACTCTCACTCTGACGAGGAGGCAGAGCTCGAACGCAGACGCGACCGCCGAGGCAAACGCCGCATGCGCATCTATGACGACCGTGACGACGTTAATATGGTCGCAGCCGGCTACGCAGAGAGACGCGACGACAACCGCAACGGCGGATACCGCAGCAGCGGATAACGTGACTCTGGGAAGACCATGCAAGTGTGGCAATGCCGCACTCGCGTCGAGGCAACCGTGACCTCCATCGAGGAGAAACTGTCCGGACCATGCACGGTACACTTCTACATCGACAAGCATGACGGCAAGAGAAAGTCCAGCCACCTCCTCAAAGACTGCCGCGAGTTCCTCAAGCTACACGAGGAATTGGTTCGGATGAACCGCAACGCAGTCGAAAGAGGCTACGGGGCCGCTCTAGGCGCCGTGGCACATGGCGCACCGCCACCACCACCAGGGCCACCCCCGAACGGAGCTGCACCGGACCAGCACCACGGAGGAGAACTGTACCCACGGGCCATGGGTACCATGATGATCCAAAAGGGGCACCCCCCCAATAGGGTGCAGAAAGCTATCACTCGCCAAGTCAACTTGGCCACGCACTCACCACCATCCACCACTGAGTACCTCAGTGGCAGTGAGTCGTGCATCACCTTCGATAAACGCGACCACCCGCCTCAAGTACCTCGCCCAGGTCATTGCCCCCTCGTACTCGAGGCACAAATTGGAGGTTTCGACATGAGTCGCGTCTTCATGGACGGCGGAAGCGGCATCAACCTCATATTTGCAAGTACCCTGCGAGCAATGAGGATTCCTCTAACTTGCTTGGAGGCATCGGACACAACGTTCCATGGCATCGTCCCAGGGAAAGGCGTATACCCCCTGGGCAAAATCAACCTCGACGTCATATTCGGCACACCGAAGAACTTTAGGCGCGAGCGCATTGACTTTGAGGTCGTCGACTGGCCCTCACAATACCACTGCATCCTCGGACGCGTCACGTTCGCTAGGTTCATGGCGGTACCCCCACTATGCCTACCTGCAGATGAAAATGCCAGGTCCCAACGGCGGCATCATGATCAACGGAAGCTTTGAGCGAAACGACAGTTGCGACAGGGAATTCAACAGAATCTCCTAGTCCTTTGGCATGCAGGAGGAGCTCGCGCGATTGAAGGAAACGACAGACAATAGTATGTCTCCCCTGAGCAGGCCAAGCTCACCTGATCTCTCCTTCGACTCATCCGTGCACACAAAGAAGGTGCAGGTCCATCCGATAGATCCCGCCAAAACGGCCCTCATCGCCAACAACCTGAGTCCCGCATAGGAACTCGCGCTCGTCGAATTCCTCTGTGAGCACTGGGAAATTTTCGCCTGGTGTCCTGCGGACATGCCAGGAGTTCCCAGGGAATTCGTCGAGAATGGACTCAACGTCAACCCCAACGCAAGGCCAGTCAAACAAACAATTAGGCGACTATCTGAGCCACGAGCGCAGGCAATTGGCATGGAGATCAACAGACTCCTCGAGGCCAAATTCATACGCGAGATCAAGGAAAGCACTTGGCTCACCAATACGGTGCTGGTGCCTAAAAAGGACACGGATATCCTATGGATGTGCGTGGACTTCACTTCTCTAAACAAGCACTGCCCAAAGGATCACTTCCCACTACCACGGATCGATCAAATCATGGACTCCACCGCTGGATGCGAGCGCCTCTACTTCCTCGATGCCTACTCAGGCTATAACCAAATTGGAATGAAGAAGGAAGACCAAGAGAAGACCGCGTTTACAACGCCCTTCGGTGTGTTCTGCTACAACACAATGCCCTTCGGGCTAAAAAACGCGGGAGCCATCTACCAGTGGTGCATGCAGGCTTGCCTCAAGGAGCAATTGGGTCGCAACATCCAAGTCTATGTCGACGACTTGCACGAAACATTCGCCAACCTCGATCGTTACCAGATTAAGCTCAATCCAGACAAATGCGCCTTCGGCGTACCATCTGGGCAGGTGCTCGGGTATCTCATCTCCACGAGAGGGATTGAGGCAAACCCGAAAAATATAAAGGCCATACTGGCCATGGAGAAGCCAAAGAACATAAGAGGCGTCCAGCAACTAGCCGGACGAATCGCGGCCCTCAGCCGATTTATCAGTCGAATGGGGGAAAAGGCTCTGCCCTTCTATCAGCTCCTCCACAAAGCTAACAAATTCGAGTGGACCAAGGAAGCGCAAGAAGCATTTGAAGATCTCAAGCGCCTGTTATCCACCTCGCCGGTACTGGTGACTCCACGAGAAAGGGAACCCCTGCTGCTGTACATCTCCGCCACTAACCAAGTAGTTAGTACAGTGCTCATCGTCGAACGGGCCGAGGAAAACAAGGTCCATGGCGTACAACGCCCGGTATACTACCTCAGCGAGGTCCTCATGCCAACAAAACAGCGATACCCGCACTACCAGAAGCTGGCGTACGGCATCTTCATGACCGCCCAGCGACTGCGCCATTACTTCCAGGAACACCCAATCGTGGTAGTTAGCGACGCCCCATTAGGACATATCCTCAATAACCCCGACGCCTCGGGACGAGTCGCGCTCTGGGGAATCGAACTGTCTCCACGAGACATCACATACGAAAAGCGCGACGCAATCAAGTTGGAAGTTCTCCCTGACTTTCTCGTGCATTGGATGGAAAACCAGCTCCCGTACAAGCCAGATATGTCCTACCTTTGGACCATGCACTTCGATGGATCCAAGCGGAAAGACGAAGCAGGAGCAGGCGTCATTCTGACGTCACCTCAAGGAGACAAGCTGAAATACATCCTGCGAATGCAGTTCACAGCCTCAAACAACGAGGCTGAATACGAGGCCCTGTTGCACGGGATGAGGATGGCAAAAGCCTGCGGCGCAAAGAGGCTCACCATATATGGCGACTCCAAGCTGGTCGTCAACCAAACAATGCACGAGTGCGACGCACTCAATGACAACATGATCGCATACCACGACCTCTACGATACACTCGAGGGAGACTTCGATGGTTGCGAGTTGCGACATGTAGGTCGCGAAAGCAACGAGGAGGCGGACGCACTCGCCAACATAGGCTCTACCTGCGCCCCCATACCACTGGGGTATTTCTCGAGCGCATCTGCGAACGATCCATCAAGCCAAAGGCCGCAGAGAAGAAAACAAGCACAGCAATGGACTCAGGGGCCACGCCACTCAATGAGCCAATGGCACTCGATGACTTGGATCTAGACACAGGACTCGAAGGGCCAATGAGCGTCATGATAATAGAACAATCATGGACGCAGCCATACATTACATATCTCCTCAGCAAGCGCTTACCGGACGACCCGACAGATGCAAGGCACATCGCACGACGCTCCAAGGAATTCGCCGTTATCAACGGTAAACTGTATAAACGCAGTATCACAGACGTGTTACAACGATGCGTCTCCCTGGCCGATGGAAAAGCAGTCCTCCTCGACATACATGAAGGAACCTGCGGACACCACGCCGGCAGTCGCGCCCTCGTTGCCAAAGCTCTACGAGCTGGATTCTACTGGCCCACGGCCATGCGCGACGCCAAGGACATAGTCCAAAAGTGCAACGCTTGTCAGCGATTCGTGGACAAACCACACGCACTAGGCGCAGAATTGCGGCCTATTCCATTGGCCTGGCCCTTCGCACGGTGGGGTCTCGACATGGTTGGCAAACTCCCAAGGTCCTCGCAAGGAGGATACGTCTACCTCTTGGTCGCAGTCGACAAATTCACCAAGTGGATCGAGGCCATGCTAGTAACCAAGCAATCAGGGCATAGCGCGGTCAAGTTCTTCGAGTCCATCGTCTACCGCTTCGGCGTGCCGCACAGCATCATCACTAACAACAGAACGAACTTCACATCCAAGGAATTCCAAGAATTCTGTGAAAACCTGGGGATCAACATCAGTTATGCCTCAGTCGCGCATCCACAGACCAACGGTCAAGTGGAAAAAGCAAACGGGCTCGTCTGCAGCGGCATCAAGAAGCGACTACTTCGACCACTCGAACAAGCCGCGGGTTGCTGGCCAGATGAGCTCCAATCCGTACTCTGGAGCCTACGTACAACTCCAAACAGCGCGCTAGAGGCTACACGCCATTCTTTATGGTGCACGGGGCAGAAGCGGTAGTACCCGCCGAAGTAAGGTACAAGGCCGCGCATAGTCGCTTACAGCGAACAAGAGTCATCTCTTGCACTCGACGACTCCGTCGACCTCCTCGATGAGGCGAGAGAAATCGCCGCAGAAAGATCCACGATCTACCAGCAGAACCTGCGCAGCTACCACAGTAGAAGGCTTCGCCCTAGATCCTTCGTCGAAGGTGACCTGGTCCTGCGACTGAAGCAGCAGGGGCATCTCAAGCTCGAGTCCCCCTAGGAAGGACCATACTTGGTTATAGAAGTAATCCCAGGTGGCGCCTATCGCCTTCAAGACCTAGAAACAGGAGTCGTATACTCCAACCCTTGGAACGTCGCACAACTGCGACGCTTCTACCCCTAGCTGTTTTTACTTTCACATCGCAAATAAGGCTACTCAGCCAAGGCTACTTAGCCACACACTGTACCGCGTATTGTTCTCCAAATAAATAAAAGCTAAGTGCCCCAAAACTCTGTGTTTTTTCTTTTCACTTCTGTTACTATTGTACTCGGGGGCTACGCCACCCTACACACATTTGTTCTTCGAACTAATAAACACGACATCCTGAGTAGCTGGCACATCAATCGAACTCCTTAACGCAAACTCAACCCAGCTGCAACGTACCTGGCAGGTTGATAAAGGGGATGGTCAGGCTAACGAAAAGGACTCGCATAGTGCAACGCACCTTACGCTTACAAAAAGCTATTTGATACAAATCCAGTTATTGCTGCAACAGAAGAACATTGGTTTGCTCCTCGAAGAAGTCTACAATCTCCTCAGCTGGGCGGTCCACCGCTTGATAGTGCGGCACCATATTCCAAGAAGATCCGGATGGCGGCGCTGGCAGACCGGAAGCTATGACGGCGACATCCACGTCAGGCCTGTGCAATCGCACCATCAAGAGGGCAGCCTTGGGACCAGCCACCAACTGCTGCCTCACGCACTCGTGAACCGCGGACATATCTTGAAATTTGGCCAGGAGAGCCAACAGGCTTGACGGCGTGTCATCCAACGGGAACATCGCCCAGTAGATATTCTTCAAACATGACTGCGACTTCTTCAGGAAGAGCAGCACTCGCGAAGTGCGATCCTGCAGGGTCGCCAATGCAGTCGCACGATCATGATCCACCCAGAAGTATCCACTCTCTTGGAGTTTCTCCTGGGTGAGACCATGAAGGCGGATAGCAATCATGTCCCTCTCCTCCTGCGGATGGTGTGCGCTAACAACTACACGAAGCAGCACCAACAGCATGAGTACAACGTACCACTGCGACTATCTACAAAGGAAAAGATGAGGACGAGCAAACTAACAATTAAACTGGTCGCCCAGCTGCGTCACCTTGCCAAGCAGATACTGCTCGCGGGTGGCGGCTTTTTCCGCCTTTGATTTCCACACATCTGCGTTACCACGGATCAGGGGCAACTCACGCTCCAGCTGCTTCACGCGGTCACGAAGTCGCGACAGCAAAGACAGCTCCTCTACCCTGGAGCGCGGCGGTGCAACTGTCTCATCAAGAGATGATGGATCCTGGTCTCCCCCTACGGGACCACTCGATGTGCCCTACCGCAGATCAAGGCAGAAGCAAATAAGGCGACCAAACTAACACAAAGGCAGGGATAGCAGATGCATTTAGGATAAAGCATAAAAAATGTTCACAAGCACACTCGCCAGCAGGCATGTTCTTAGAGCAAAACGACAATTCGTTATCTACTACACAAAGCTAACTACGGAGCAGCTGGCTTCTTCGACTTCGACGCCTTCGGGGGCTTCATCAAATCCGTGGCAGTATCAGACGCCACTGATTTTCCACCTGCCCCTGAAGCCGAAGCTTTCGCCGCCTTCTTAGCGCGTTGGAGCTCCTCCGAATACTTGGCAACGGTACTAATCAAAGAATGACCGTATTTGGCACAGGCAGTCGCAAAGGGGGCGAAAACTACCTGCTGACCATCCGCACCAACAGGCATTGTCTTCGGCACCGCAGAGGGATCTATCTCGACTCCGTGGGCCTGCACCATGGCGAGTGACATCGTTGCACCAGCCGCCCGGAGGGAGTTCTTATAGGTAGAAGGCACACCCCCGGCGAGTGACTCCACCAACTCGTCCATTTTGTCGACCTGCTCCGCCTTTGGCATCAACTCCTCTCGGAGGCAACTAAGGGCGACCTTGGCCTTGGACAATGTATTCTAGACGACGGCGCTTCGGTCTTCGACCGCGGATACCGCGCCAGCCAGAGCGTCATCACGACGAAGGGCCTGCGGGTCAAAACTCAAGTCGCCAGCATCTACACCAAAAAACATGGATCAGATTTCTGGTGCCAACAGCAAAACTCCAGAAGCAGAGAAAAGCATCAATCAAAAATCCACCAGTAAAGGTACCTGAGAGGGCCTTGGCGACTGAGAATAGCTGCTCCTCGAACAACTTCTCCCTGGCCGCAAAAGAGGCACACAGATCCTCTTCTCGCTTTCGGGCTTCATCACGAGCCGCGATTGCCTCATCGCGCCCCTTGACAACTGCGGCCAGTGTCTTCTCCAAGGATGCGACATTGCGCAGTAGGGCGTTATGCTCAGCTACATGGCAGTCAAAATAATTGGCTATCAGTCAAACACACCAGAACAGGAAAAAGATGAAAGAAACAAGCGTGGAAGCACTCACTTTCGACCACGCGGTGACGCGTCTCCAGCATCGCATGCTGACGACCCATCGCCATCACCTGCTCAGCCACTCGTGCGGCCTCTTTTACAAGGAGCTGTTGCACCAATCAAGGAATCAGATAAGGGCAACAGAAGCCATTGACTGCCAAAATACAAAAGAAGGAAAGATATACTCACATGGTCCTCTAGCGACTCCGAAGAAGTCTGTTGAGCTGTCATCCGAGGAACTATTCGATGCTCCCCTCCGTGAGGAGAACTCGAAGAATTGTGCCCGGAGTGGGCCGCCGCCGGAGGAGAAGGAGCGCGCTCGATCTCTACCTTGGCCCTTGAGGTCGCGACTCCTGATTCCTTCAAAAATTCAACGTCGCCAGAAGATGACGACACCTCTTGACTGCAAGACCAAATTCACATTGAGAAAGGGCAAAACTCCAGGGCAAAGCCAACAAAAAGAAAACAGAGAAGAAAGAACGAACTCATAAACTTACCAGTCAAACTTGTCAAGATCAAACGTGGCCTCCGCCGACTCCGACGAAGACTCCTTGGGCAATCGCATCTTCTTGCGAGAAGCTGGTGCTACAGCCCTCATAGGAACGGCGGGAATTGGTGACTCCGTGCCAGCAACTGTGCCCTCTGGAGTTGAAGGAGTCGACGCATCAGAGTCCTCGCTGCGCGGACGCTTGCGAGTATCTGGGCTCTCCGACTCGGGGGCTTCCTCTTCCACGTCAGAAGGGACAGTCGACTTAGACTCGTCCTCTTCAAAAGCTTCGCGAGGAATAATGCCCTCAGGGAGAGGAGGCATGCAAGGCGAGACCGCCCAATCCTGCATACAAAAAGCAAAAAGGAGCAGGTAAGCCACAGAAAAGCAATCGTGAATATAACCTACTGCGTAGTACGACTGTACCTCAGGAGGAGGATTCGAAGCATCGAAGGGAGGAACGACTGGCTCATTCGGAAGCACATCCTTGAAGGTGTACTTCGTGACCAATCGCACCCTCTTATCTACCTCACTCACGGACATGCCATCGGTAGACACGCGAGTGGCATCATCAGCACCACCCCATTGAAACATGGGATGGACTCTAGCTTGGAGAGGCTGGACGCGACGATGCAGCCAAGTCCTGATAAGGGCGCAGCCTCCCTCTTCTGCACCCATGCAACTCTTGAGGTCGCAGACGCGTTGATATAGCACGTCTGTCTCCGCGAGTTCGGACGGCATGATCACGTTCTTCCAAGAACGCATCTTCTTGCAGGGAGTCGCGGGATCAAAAGGAGCGAGTCCAAAGTGCTCGTCCTTGGCCTTCAGGTCGCGAACATAAAACCATTTGTCCCTCCATCCCTGGACGGACTTGGAGAGCTTAATGTCTAAGGAGGTGGCGGATGGGTCGACATGGATTCCACAACTGCCTACGTCATAAACTAAAGAGCCAGATGCGGACTGACGCTTTAGCTTGAACAAATGCTTAAAAAGGCCAAAGTGTGGCTCGATTCTGAGCCAGCACTCGCAGAGAGTGAGAAAGCAAGAGATGTGAAGAATCGAATTCGGGGACAGCTGATGGAGCTGGAGCCCGTAAAAACATAGGAGACCCCTAAGAAAATGGTGGATAGGCAAAGAAAGACCGCGAATGATGAAAGCAAGAAACATCACTCGAAAACCAGCGGGAGGCATAGGAATGGTCTCACCACTAGGGACGCGCGCGTCGGCGACTGCGGCGGAAATAACTCCGTCTTGGCGAAGAAGACGAAGATCGGACGCCTTGATGATTGAGGGACGCCAGGCACCAATGGTCACGCGGGTGCCCGCGACCTTCTTCTTCCTGCCGGCGGCGGCACTGGTGCCCACAGCAGCGGCGCCACCCTTCTTCGCTGCAGCGGCGGTGGCGGCGGATTCAGCGGCAGCGCCCCCTTTCTTCTTTCCCATTGCGCGGCGGCAATGAGAACGCAGAAAGTAACTTGGGAACGAGCGGAGATGGTCCAGAACTGCAGAAAATATGAGCGCAGGAGAAAAGCAGAGGAGCAACGGCAATGGCGATGGCAGCGAGGAAGAAAAGGGCGCAGATGGAAATTTACCGTCGTAGCATCGCTACTTAACCCCTAAGAGATGCAATCCAATGGCTCACAAAAACCCTATTGGACGCGTGGCACACGTCGCGCTCGACACGTGGAGAAGAGGAAGCGCGAACCGTCCCTCCACTGCGCGGAAATCGAGGAGGCACAGTTAATAATAAGATTACGCACGCCCAGTCAACTCAAAGTCAGAAAGTGGGACCCAGCGCTCGTCACGTCCCGTCAAAGCCGCTCACGCGGGTAACTGAGGTCATGCAAGCGTCAGCACTGACGTCATCAAAGGCTACTTAGCGGAAAACTTCGACTACTTTAGTCCTTGCTGGAGTTTTCGACTCCACCAAGCACTCGGGGGCTACTCCCATAGGGAGCGCTGGCCGCGCACCCTATGATTTTATTTTCTTATTGCAGGGATACAGGCAATCATAATCAAACCCAACCACTCGAAAAACGATTCGACTATGGACGTGGGTTACTCCCATAGGGAGCGCTGGAAACAAATTCGACTGAAACAAGCAAGAAAAAGACGACAGCAGTCGCAATCCAAGTTTTCGACTCAAACAAACAAAAATAACAGCAGTCGCAAAATTTCTTTAGTCCCTGCCTGAGTCTTCGACTCAACCAGGCACTCGGGGGCTACTCCCATAGGGAGCGCTGGTCGCGCACCCTATGATTATTTGCACGAAAGCTGTGCGTTGATTACATCAGCACTCGCGGATCATGGCGACACCGCCTCATAATTTTCCCTACAAAGAGATTACGTCTCCTGCGTTGCCCGAATCATCTCCGCGATGATAAAATTCGGATGTCGCGCTTATAGCGTGAAGGTAGGACCTGAATAAAGGCCTGACAACGCATTTAACTGCGCACTACCAGAAACATATCCGTGCCTACAGGCACGATGAACATGCCTTGACGGACGCGTCAAGTGCTCACACTCATATAACTGGAATTTGACTCCTGTAAGACCTCCGTGGCTTGAGTCGAATTACGCCAGCACTTTTCCGGATTTGAGTCCGGGGACTCGAATTCGAGTAGATTGCGTTGTTTCACCATAAGGTGGTTAACTGGTACCGATACTTCGGTTATATCAGGCACGTATATCAACAATTCCTATGACACAAATAAAAGCAGTCGAAATGTACTCATTCAGGCACTCGAAACTTCAAAAAGTACCCAGTCGAATCCGCGATTCCACTGGATACTCGGGGGCTACTGACATGGGTATACCTTACAGGTACTCAAGCTTGGTATATACGGTCTAAATACGTACGGACCCACGGTGTCGCCAAGGCCCAGACGAAAGGACTCGACTAACCTACGGACTCTCGATTGCTTGAGAGACAAGAAGAAGCTAAAGATAGAAAGTTTGAAGGGAAGAACCCTTACTTGTAACCGACTCGACCTGCTACCCGAGACCTAGCCTATCTATATAAAGGTTAGGAGGGGGCGGCGAGGAGGAGACAGACACAACCCTAGTTTTCACAACTCTCGCCAGATTGCATTTGCGCACCATTGTAACTTTCGACTCTCTCGATAATTCCACGAGCAGACAAGCAGGAGTAGGGACCTCTACGAGGCCTGAACCTGGGTAAATCCTTTGTCCCCTGTGTGCCTGTTTGCTAGCCGATAGATGTCTCCAGCACTCCCTCCTTCTCCAAAACCCAAGTCCATAATAATGGGCATTGATGAGTTAAACCCTCGTCACTTGGAGTCAATGTATAGACTTGGAGGCTATACATTCCAAGCGCCTATTTCTAAAAAAAAAATCGTGTCTTGTATAGAGCCCCATTTTTTTCATTCTATATTTTATTGGCAAAGTGATCAACAAAAAATTAGATACCGTTTATCAAAATAAAGTGTCTTATGTCGTTCAAAAAATGAAGGTGGATTAGGGATCAGTGACTTGGAGGCTCAAAACATCTATTTACTTTCCGACGACTGACGATGAAAAATAGCTCATTTTCAACATTGAGTAAATTAAAACTGAGTGGCGCAAGACAGACCTGTGATTAATTGCGGCAAATTGGAATAATAAAACAGAGATACATTATACAGCCAGTCATGACCATTGGAGATACGGTGACGTTCATGCATGCACACAGCATATATGCCTTGGTGCTATATCTGATTCTGATGAACACTAGCAAGCTAAGGTACGCTCGACCGTCTGCCTGACGCATCTTCCCAACTGCATCCAAATCTACCAATCTCCAGTTCGACCAGATCACACACACAACACAAACAGTTATATACTCTTTTGGACCCATCATTCACACACAGGACATACACATGCGTGCGTGCGTGCATAGCATCAAGAGGAACCAGCCTTAAAGATCTATTCAGCAGGATGGCTGCTCTTGATGTTATGCAACTCATCCCCACGCATGCATGGCTTATCATGTAACAGGCCTAGAGCCACCCGAGACGACCTCTACCGGCCGAATCCCATCCCAAAAGGCGGCGCCGCCGTCCAGTAGTCCGCAGGGCCGGCGTCCGCGCCCAAGTCCAGCGTGCAGCTCACCGGGACAAGGCACAGCCCCCTACTCCTCAGATCCTTCTTTGCTTCCTCCTCGGCGCCGCTGCTTCCATCCTTAATTTGTCACACCAAATTAGTACTCATTTAGCAGCCACGAATAGGAATAGTCCATGTATTCCACGTTAATTAAATCCCGAATCACATGACCTTGCCATGCATAAACTATATGTAGAGAGCATCACATGATCGAGTGATGAGTACCTGGTCAGGCCGTCCTCTCTTCCTCGTCACCTTCTGCTTGCAAGTAATAAACCTCATGATCAAAAGGTCGTAGTACTGTAGTGTTTGGGAACAAAAGCTAGCTTTGCTGTGAAATAGTTAAAGGGTGTAAAGCTAGAGACAAGTTCTGCCCCCCTGCATGATTAACTTTTCCCGGATTCTTTTATGGGCCAATTAAAGCAAGGCTTTTCAGACAAACTAAAGTCCATCTTTGGGAAGGAAAAAGGATCGTCACCTTTCGTGCTTTATTAGTTCATTCACTGATCAGCTGCTGGGTATATAGATCCCATAAAAGAAAGGATGTTTAGCCAGAATAAATTAACTGTACCTGGCCAGGCTCTTCCGGAAACATGCTGTTCCTCTCTCCTTGTTGCGCCTGTAAAACAACGACGGGTTCAATAAGGGAATCGGCCACCTTTTTATCGGTAGGAATATATATTGCTTGGTTGGTCTGGCATAAAGCTTCTGCCCATACTTTTATCGAAAGATCTCACAAAGATATGATGCTTTAATTTGTATATAATTATCGTCTCTGCATAGGCTTTTCCAATGTGCATGCTCGCTGCAGTATTAGCAGCTAATCTAATCTAATCTGCAGCCTTGCAGAGTCGGTGCATGTGTCAATTCATGGATCACAAGAATAATATATTGACCCCCAGTGCTTAGTTAATCAGGGTAAAACAGAAGGTTAGTCAAGCGAGGCCAATGATAGTTAGGCTATCTAAAGCTCGGCCGCCGTGGTGCAAGTACATAGTTAGGTAAAACCAAAGGTTAGTTAATTAGTGTGACGCAAATGATGGGTATTAGGGTATCTATAAGTCTGCCAACCATATTGCATGATGTAAAAGCTTACCTAAGCCAAGCCGGCTGGTATATGTTTAGGGTATCTATAAGTCTGCCAACCATATTGCATGATGTAAAAGCTTACCTAAGCCAAGCCGGCTGGATGATGGATGGTGGTTAACTCTTTTTAATAAAAGGTTGTGTGCATCAACCGATGCAGAGGCCGGGGTTATATCTCCTTTTCGAAAAAAAATATGTTTGTAAGTATACGGACGACGTTGTACAAACCGCAATTGACTACAAGACATACAGAGAGCCTGCCAAGAACATACATACAAGTAGTATGTACCACTGTATAACTTGAGATATGGACAAAATATGCATGCCAAAATGGTAGTTGCCAATGTACGTACAGTACTGCCTACTTTCAGCACAACGCACTTGTTCTCATGTTGTGTCGAAATCTGGGACGTGTACTACAAAACTGTACCGACGAGGTTGATGCGAACTTGTACCAGCATTTTTTTTTTGAACAAGTTATCTTTTCAGTTTACATTACTTTTATATATAATGGTGGAAAAAATGTAGTTTTGGAATGCAGAATAATCGCAAGGTGAAATGAGAGACCGAAATACACGAGTTAGGGCATCTCCACCGGGCCGACACAAGAGACCAAGGCCTATCCGAACGTGTCTGAATGGACAGGGGACGCGACCCAGTGGTGCGATCCAACCGGACCGAGCGACTCAGGCTAGTCCACGATGACTCATTTGTACCCCAAATTTGGGCTGAATTTGTGTTGCCCCAGACGTCGTGCGCGTCCGGGGGCGTCGCTCTCTTGTCTTCCCCTAGCCCACCATCCATTGGCTGAACACCAGTCTACCCCTTCCACTTCCACCAAAGTCGAGTTTCGCGACCAAACCCGTAGCCAAAGATAGAGGAAGTTGTTGCCGCCGTTTCCCCAACCACCACCAAGGCCAAGAAGTCTACCAAGCCCAAGGTCCTTCTCAAACCGAGGAAGGAGCTGACGGATTGGGAACGAGCGGGGGAGAGCAGGAAGCGCGCCGCCTAGAGAGGTGTTGAAAAGGCAAGGGTGGCCAAAGCAAAAGCAACCATCAAAGAAGCCAAACAAGCAGAGGTCGTCATCACCTTCAAGCCAAGGCCAACACGAAGTCGCCGCCAAAGGGCTCGCCTTCCAGGCCCCTCTTCTTCTTCTTATACAAGAGGCGTTCACCGAAGCCTTGGCCCTGGCTAGCGTCGGCGTCGTGGTCGGCACATCATCGACAAGCTTGATGTCCTCGGCCGTCCTGCTTCCGCCTCTTCGTGCAGGGTCGCTTGCCACATTGGCGGAGGGGGATTGCACTCCCATCACGCATGTCCAAGTGCGCTCCCTGTTCGGCGGCTGCTGATCGACGTCACTGAAGATCACGTTGATGTCGGAGGAGCCTAACATCAACCTCAACCACTCCCTGAGCCTGACGAACATACACAAGACCATAACAAGGGGCCACACAGGATCCCCATGGCGAACATGCCCGCGACCTGCATCACGTGTGATGATTTGCATCGCCAGGTGTCGACAGGGGACGAGGCCATGTTGCACCAAATCATCACTGCGGCCACAGCCCTAGACGATGACCCCGACGACAACATTCAACAAAGTGTTGTCGACATCAACAATGACCATTGTTTGGGCATGATGCCGAGGCAACGGATGGCGATGGAGGGGACGCTATGGATGTCGACGATGCCGATGCCGATGAAGCCGAGCCTACCAATGGCGCAATACAAAAGAAGAAGAGCCAAAGGACCAGCGGCTAGACCATGAAGGAGGACAAGATCCTTTCTGAGGCGTGGATAATTTGTTAATGTGGCATGTGAACTCGATGATTTGCTAATTATTAGTAATTTAATTGCTAATGAATTTTTTCGTTGTCTTTTTCATCCATGTATGTTGCCAATTAGGAAAAATTGGGACTCATCCAACCGTAACCTGGCCCAGTCCGAACTATGGTCATTTTTCTGTTAACCGGCCAATCCAAAGGATCAAAACGAACACATTTGGTGGTCAAGGTCGAAAAGTTAGAGCGCCATGGCATCCTAATCAAACTCCCTGCGTAGGGACCTACGTACATACAAGCAGAGGGAGGAGTGAAATCCCGGCTACGATCGAGGTCGCAAATGAGAATAGTGAGAGATGGCTTTCTCCCCTGTTGACCACGGCACAGCTTCATTTAGAGCAAGGACAATAATATAGCCAGCTGCCGGCTATAAACAAAGTGTTATGTCATCTATAGCCAACTTAGAACTAGCATGTATAATAGTAAACTATAAAAATATACTATTTTAGCATTATATGATCCACCTTTTACTCTCTAAAAGTGTCTAGGAGCACGTGCTACAGCTGGCTCTTGCATGAGAGTGTTAGAATACAGATACATATACGTATAGATAGACTAGGCCTCTAAGATCATATTGTACTCCAAGTCTACCTACCCCTTTAACTCTATATATATCTCTCACGAGGGTCAAATCAATACGACAGAAATATTAGGGATTCAATATTTTCATATGGTATCAGAGCGGTTAGCCTTACGGCACCGATCCTAGGTTATTCCAACACTTCCGCATAGCGCCGCCCCGGGGAGATTAATCTTCTCCTGGGGGCGCGGCTCCCGGTTCGATCAAAGATCGGATTGGTTCTCTAGATTAGATTAGATTAGATTATATCCAAATTTCGAATTAGATTAGATCCAATTAGGCAAATAATTTCTAGATCACCACCTTCAGATTCCGACGAAAAAGTGTAGATCGGTTCCAAGACTCATACGACTCCCAACTCCAGCGGCTCCAGATTTGATCCGCTGGCCGGCTTCAACCCGCCGACCTGCTGCTCGTGACGACTCCCTGGACTCAACAACATCGACACCAGCTCTTGGGATGGCATCGTTGCCACGTTCCGCGGCGCTGCTGCCCACGCTCGCGACGACGGACAAGAGAAGCACGTCGGGGCGTGCGTCTCTATGCAGGAACCGCATGTACCACATCATGGGCGCGTGCGTTAGGCGAGGCAGCCAAGCTGGGCCGGCTCCGATCTCCGCATGCAAAAAAATCTCTTCATCGACTCGTGAGTATATGCAAGGACTGCAACCACTAGAAGACGAGGACACCCACGGATTTGAGACAGATCACGAATATTTTTTTTACGAATCTATATGCAGGTCTAACACTCAACTACACCTCCGTGTCAGGAACCTGCACCAACATATACTACCATAGGGGACGATCTGCTCCAATTCGACTCCATCGACCTTCCGCGCCATCGAGCTATATACCGATCTTCACTCCATTAAACCGGACTACATCGATCCAAATCATGACATCAAGTTGTACGACTACACCAAAATCTTCGTCGAGCACATCCATAGAGAAGCGACATCAACATCATCCACACGCCAGGCTGGTGTGGGACACGACTTCGACGGCTTCTCACGTGCAGGACGGCATCGACATCATCGTCGCTACAAGGGACGTCTTCAAGCGACGCTCTACGTCATGCCTACTGCGACATTGCCGACAACATCATCGCCAAGGTCTACATCAACGTGATCTTCATCAACATATTCGTCAACAAACACCGCCGCCGCTGCTACATCGTCCACACGATGGACATACAACTACGACGCCCTCTGACAGTACACGTACTGCAAGGCACGACGATGGCATTGCCGCGTCCACGACCACGACGACGGCATCAACCGCGTCCACGACATCGACGACTGCATCAACAAACCGACATCACAATTGTGATGCCCCTACAATCGCGCATACGGTTCTGGCAAAACCGTATGTGCTTGGTGGGTTCTTCCGGTCCTGGCAAAACCGGTGGTCTCACTTATGACCGCGTCCAAGAGACGCCCCGATGGTACCTTCATAAGGTACAAAACGTCCACAACCGCAGCTCCGTCCACAATAACAACAAAACGCTATTTTTTTTTTGCGCCTCCGGCAATGGCGGCCACACAACATACGACGACTACGACATCGACCACACCCACCTCGACCACGGCTACATCACGATCGGCTACCTCGACATTGACATCAAGAACAACGTCTACAGCAACTCAAGAACTCCAGTCAACAGCGTCCGCGTCGTCACTTGCGTCCACCACGCTACTCCCGCTGTGACTGTGGAAGGAAAGAGAGGCACCAGAAGGGGACACAGTCACCGCCCCTAGGTGCCAGCCATGATCATGTCCACACGGGTGATGATAACAAGGAGGTGAAGACGACGAAAGCGCAAGACTTTAAATCCAGTCGCAAGCGTCTGCTTTACTCCCGCTCCGACTGAGAGGATGTTAGAATACAGTATATGTATACATATACGTATATGAGATAGAATAGGACTCTAAGATCATATTATACTCCAAGTCTACCTACCCCTTGTAACTATATATATATATATATCTCACGAGGGTCAAATCAATAGACAGAAATATTAGGGATTCAATATTTTTCTTAGAAAGCCACTATTTTTCTCTCTCCTATTATCTCTCTTCCAATTACGCAAAGAAATAATTTTTTAATTTTTATAGTCAGCTGACTAAGATTTGTTGTACTTGCTTTTAGCAGATGAAGACAGAGTCCTCCTTGTGGAGGGAAAAGATAGGTAGGATGTGATGCGCGCATGGGGGCGCGCACATACGATGAGCCATGATGATCACCTGCAGCTGCATGCAGTGGCAGGCAGAGCCAGCTAGCTAGCTAACGTCGGGAATTGCGCTCACGCAGTGGACGTGCTGCGTGCGTGGGGGCAGCTGCCCGGCCTTCGTGATCGATCGGGACTACTGCTACGTCCACGCTCGCAATCGAGTTTAGTACCGAGCAGGAGAAGACTAGGAACTTCTGTACTGATTACAGGTCCCGAGAGCCTTTTTATATTTTTATATTGTTTGAGATTATTATGCCTCTGACAATGGATGATTCTTGTTAGAGTATATTTATGTATTATAGTTTCCCCCTAACATGTTGGGTTTCCTGTATATTTGCAACTGTACATATACTATACATTCTGGCCTTTAGCCCTCTGGTAATACAAGATCTATTACCCTAACATGGTATCAGAGCCGTAAGGCCTTTTTTTCCTCTCTCCTCTCGCCACCGCCGTCGCCGCCGGTCGCCGCCGCCGTCGCCGCCCCGGCCCGCCGCCGCCGCCGACCGCCGCCGCCGCCGCCCCGGCCGCGCCGTCGCCCCGCCTCCCCGGCCGTCCGGTCCGCCGCCGCCTCCTCTCCCTCCACCGGCTGCTGCCCCGCTTTCCCCGTCGCTCGTCGGCCAGCCGCCGTCTTGTCAGATCTAGATCCGTCCGATCTGGTTGAGTTCAAAAAAAAATGTCTTCTTTCTCGGGCTATGTTGCGATTCCTCGCTGCCCGGTGATCTTTGATGGCCCGAATTATCCTGATTTCGCTGTCTTTATGCGCGTTCATATGCGCGGTCTTCGTCTTTCGGGTGTGCTTTCCGGTGAGGTCTCCTGTCCACCACGCCCCGTTGTGTCTCCAGTGCCTCGTGCACCTACGCCTGTTGTCCTTGCCCCCGATGCTACTCAGGCGGTCAAGGATGCAGCCCAGAGTGCTGATGATTCTGCTCGGGCTGACTATGAGCGCCAGGTTCAGGCGCATTCTGTTGCTACTACGGCCTACCGGCTGGATCTGGCCGACTACACTCAGTGGATTGATGAGGATGCTCGTGCTGCTGCTGTTCTCACTTTCAGTGTTCTGCCTCAGTATGCTGCTGAGTTCATGGGTCTTCCCACTGCTGCTGCTCAGTGGGCTTTTCTTCGTCAGCGCTATCAGCCATCTGGAGATGCTCATTATCTGTCCGTGGTTCGTCAGGAGCATGAGCTTAAGCAGGATGATTCTACCATTGATGACTTCTACACTCAGAGTGCTGCTATTTGGCGTCAGCTTGACTCTCTTCGTACAACGGTGTGTAACACTTGTCCCTGCTGTCTGATTGTGCGCCCGGATCTGGAGTTTCAGCGCGTCTTTGAGTTCTTGTCACGGCTCCGCAAGGAGTTTGAGCCGCGTCGTGCCCAGCTGCTTGCCCGTGGTCGTGTTCCGCTCTCTGAGGTATTGGCTGAGCTTCGTGCTGAGGAGACTCGTCTTCGTGGTGCTGGTCTTCTTGAGGTTCCGTATGTGCTTACTGCTCATGGTCCCCCCGTGCCGCCGGCTTCGTCGTCGTCTCTCGCACCGCCGCTACTCTCTACTCCACCGGCCCAGGGTCAGCGTCAGTCTCAGCAGCCTCGTGGTTCTCGTCCTCCCTGTGCCCATTGTGGCAAGCCTGGCCACGACATCTCTGGTTGCTGGACGAGGGATCCACGCTTACGTCCGCAGTATCTTGCTCGTCGACAGTCTGGGTCTTCAGGATCTTCTGTTGTTGCCTCTGGACCTCCTACTGGTGCTTCTGGACCTTCTGCTGGTGCTCTGTCTGATCAGGACATTATTCGTGATCTTCGTAGTCTGCTCGCTGCTACAGGCTCCTCCTCGTCGGGTTCTGCTGGTTCTGTGACTAGTTCTTCTGGCACTGCGCGACCATCATCTTCTACACAGTCAGGTACGTCATCCCCGTGGTATCTGGATTCTTGAGCTTCTTTTCATATGACTTCTGCATCTTCTATTCTTTCTGCTCTTCGCTCTCTTATTTCTCATGTCCGTGTTATTACGGCTGATGGTACCTCTCTTCCTATTTCTAGTCGAGGCACCCTCTCTACCTCCTCCTTCTCTGTTCCTGATGTTTCTCATGTTTCCAGTCTTAAGATGAATCTTTTCTCTGCTAGTCAGCTTACTGATTCTGGTTGTAGGGTCATTCTTGATGCTGATTCTTGTGCTGTTCAGGACCGTCGTACACAGGCTCTGGTTGGAGCTGGCCCTCGGAGCATTGAGTCTCCGGGGCTCTGGGAGTTAGACTGGCTTCGCGTTCCTTCTGCCAACACTTCTTCTGCCACTTCTCATGCGGTTGCTGCTTCTGTCACTGACTCTTTTCAGCAGTGGCATCATCGGCTGGGTCATCTTTGTGGCTCCCGTTTATCCTACTTAGTTCGTCGTGATCTTCTGGGGCTTGTCTCAGGAGATGTGTCGTCGCTACATTCGTGTTAGGGTTGTAGGTTAGGTAAACAGATTCAGCTTCCCTATCCTACTAGTGTGTCTGTATCTCAGCGACCTTTTGATTTAGTTCATTCAGATGTGTGGGGTCCGGCTCCCTTTGCTTCAAAAGGGGGCCATAGATACTATATTTTGTTTATTGATGATTTTACACGGTACACCTGGTTATTTTTTTTGCGCTCTCGCAGCGAGGTGCTTGCTATTTATCAGCGTTTTGTGGCTATGGTTCGTACCCAGTATTCCACGCCTATTCGTGTTTTTCGTGCTGATTCTGCAGGAGAGTATATCTCTCAGCACCTGCGTGGTATTCTTGCTGAGCAGGGCACCCTTGCTCAGTTCTCGTGTCCCGGCGCCCATGCTCAAAATGGTGTCGCCGAGCGTAAGCATCGTCATATTCTCGAGACTACCCGCGCTATGATGATTGCTTCCTCTCTTCCGCCGTATTTCTGGGCTGAGGCTGTCGCTATGTCGACTTACCTCATTAATATCCAGCCTTCCGCTGCTCTTCAGGGTGGCATTCCTCTCGAGCGTCTCTCTGGATCCTGTCCAGACTACTCGGCTCTTCGTTTATTTGGCTGCGTTTGTTATGTCCTTCTCCCTCCTCGTGAACGCACCAAACTAACCGCTTAGTCTGTTTAGTGTGTTTTTCTTGGCTACAATGATGAGCATAAGGGCTATCGCTGTTGGGACCCCGTTGGTCGTCGTATGCGCATCTCTCGTGATGTCACGCTCGATGAAACGCGTCCTTTCTATCCTCGCCCCACCTCTAGTACTTACCCAACGGATGATCTCTCTTTTCTTCTTTTTCCTGATACACCTTCCGCTGTCTCTTCTCCTCCACCTCCTCCTTCTGCTGCGTCTCCTTTGTCTTCGGCGCCATCCTCTCCCCCGTCTAGTTCCCCTAGTTCTCCTCGGTCTCCAGCTTCGGATCCTTCCTCCGCGCCTCCTTCTTCCTCCTCTTCTGATGAGTCATCTTCCGTGGATGAGCTTCCTTCCTCACGACTTGTTCGTTAGCGTCGTGCTCCAAATTGTTACTCCCCTACTCAGTATGGCCTCTCTGTAGTTTCCGAGCCGACTTCTTATCGGGATGCTGCGTGTCATCCTGAATGGCATCTTGCCATGGCTGAGGAGATTGCTGCGCTTGAGCGCATAGGCACCTGGGATCTTGTCTCTCCCCCTTCTGGTGTTCGTCCTATCACATGTAAGTGGGTCTATAAAATTAAGACCAGCTCTGATGGATCTCTTGAGCGCTATAAAGCGCGTCTTGTGGCTCGTGGTTTTCAGCAGGAACATGGTGGTGACTATGATGAGACCTTTGCTCCTGTAGCACATATGACCACTGTGCGTACTCTTCTTGCTGTTGCTTCTGTCCGACGCTGGTCTGTGTCCCAGTTTGATGTTCAGAATGCTTTTCTTAATGGCAAGTTGAGTGAGGAGGTTTATATGCAACCTCCTCCTGGTTTTTCTGTTCCCGATGGGATGGTTTGTCGTCTTCGACGTTCTCTTTATGGCCTGAAACAGGCCCCTCGTGCCTGGTTTGAGCGCTTTGCCTCTGTGGTGACTGCTGCTGATTTCTCTCCTAGTTCTCATGATCCAGCGCTTTTTGTTCACACTTCTCCTCGTGGACGCACTCTTCTCCTTCTCTATGTTGATGATATGATCATTACTGGTGATGATCCTGAGTATATTGCCTTTGTCAAGGCTCGTCTTCGTGATCAGTTTCTTATGACTGATCTTGGTCCTCTTCGCTATTTTCTTGGGATTGAGGTTTCATCCACTTCTGATGGGTTTTCTATCTCTCAGGAAAAGTATATTCAGGATCTTCTTGCTCGGGTTGCTCTTGCGGATGAGCGCACCGTTGAGACTCCTATGGAGCTTCATGTTAAGCTTCGTCCTACGGATGGTGATCCTCTTCCCGATCCCACTCGTTATCGCCATCTTGTTGGGAGTCTCGTTTATCTTGCAGTCACCCGTCCTGATATCTCTTATCATGTTCATATTCTGAGCCAGTTTGTCTCAGCTCCTACCACTGTTCACTACGGTCATCTTCTCCGTGTTCTTCGTTATCTTCGTGGCACGATTACTCGTCGCCTTTTCTTCCCTCGTTCTAGCTCTCTCCAGCTCCAGTGCTACTCGGATGCTACGTGGGCGAATGATCCTACGGATCGTCGTTCACTTTCTGCTTACTGTGTGTTTCTTGGTGGTTCGCTTGTTCCTTGGAAGACGAAGAAACAGGTAGTGGTTTCCCGTTCGAGTGTTGAGGCTGAGTTGCGGGCTATGGCTTCGGTGACTGCTGAGGTGACCTGGTTACGGTGGTTGCTTGCAGATTTTGGGGTCTCTTACGACGCCCACTCCACTTTTGTCAGACAGTACAGGTGCTATCAGTATTGCACGTGATCCGGTCAAGCATGAGCTGACCAAGCATATTGGTGTTGACGCTTTTTATACACGTGCTCAGGTGCAGGATCAGGTTGTTGCGCTCCATTATGTGCCTTCAGACATGCAGTTGCAGATTTCTTTACAAAGGCACACACTCTCGCTCAGCATGATTTCTTACTCTCCAAACTCAGTGTTGTGGATCCACCGTGAGTTTGAGGGGGGGGGGGGTGTTAGAGTATATTTGTGTATTGTAGTTTTCCCATATGTTAGGGGGTTTCCTGTATATTTGCACCTGTACATGTAATATATATTCTGACCATTGGCCCTCTGGTAATACAAGATCTATTACCCTAACAATTCTTAGCGGTGTATCTTAGGCACTTTGCCTATGTGGCACTATATTTAATGAGGAAAGAGATTGTAGTTGTATCTTAGCTAAGATACGCCTCTTGCACGTAGCCATAGACAAAAATAAATAGTAGACCAATCACATGTATGCACGGGACTAAAATCATTAAATTAAGATATAACCTTAAGAAACAATGCATTGTAGAGGGTGTTTCTTAGCAATTTATTTTTTCTATGGTAACGTGCTAAGAAACACTCCATTGTGAAAGGCCTAAGGGTTATCGCATTTATTAGTCTCTCTCTTCTAATGCATGTTCTTCTTTTTCTCTCAATTCTCTCATACATATAAGCCTATTGATACATGCATAGATTAATAAAAGAAAGTTATGGTGTGTCTTGGTATTATCAACTTGGCTCTTAGGACTAATAATCTCAAATAGAGGGAGTTACGGTACTCACGGTGGCTTCGTGCTGCTTGGAGACAGAGCCCCCAGTCCCAGTTCCATTGCCGCCGCCCAGCTGGTACGGCGAGCTCAGACCCTGCATGCATCATTTTGTGTGCACAGTAGATTAAAGTAAATACAGTAGCTAGTCGTGTGAATCAGGCACAGGTTAATTAGAACATGCGTGATAATCCACACTGGAAAACTGCTTATATCTAGGCTAAGAAACAGTGTGCCGGCCCAGGAAACATGCACTTTTACTTCGGTGTCCCCTTTCCAATACTTTAAAGAGGTAAGATGGTCTTTTACAAATAATTGCTGATTATTAATTGTTAAACTAAATTAGATTGCGCTGGTACGCAAAGCTCATACACAATACTTATGTGTACCAACTAAAACCGTCTGTTCGAAAAATACTCCTCGCCCTTTTGGCGGGTTAACCAGCACAATGGCGGCGAGCCGTCACACGACCTGATTCAGTGAACGTCGTAAAAACCACAGCGCGTGAAGCGGGCAAGCAGAGGTCCTTGTCGCGAACCATGCCGGTCGCCGTTTAGTGTGTGTGTCTGCTGAACTGCAGGTGCCACTAGCTATGGCTGTGTCCACTCCGGTAAGACGTGCACGTATACGTAATACAATATACTAGCAACTAGCGAGATGATGATTTTGAATGAACTTTGATAATCACCTCTACCAATCTCAAATCGTGTATATACATGTATGGTTTAGTAAGTAATAATCAGTAATTAATAGTAAAAGACCATCTTACCCCATTCAAAGTATGGGAAGGGGGACACCGAAGCAAATATATATGTGTCTAGCTCCTTATCTACATGCTAACGACGGGTTGACGAAAGATAATGAAAGCGGCGACATCCGGAGCGTGTGCGTGGGCATCCTCCGTGAATATGCTATGCGATTTTAGGGCTCCTTTTGCTTGAGTTCGAGCTGCCACGCCAAGACACTCTAACTTCTCTTGGCGAGTGGCAACAGTGTGAGTGACCATGTGGCGATGTCGAAACATGTAGCTAGGTGTTTAATAGATCTCGTTGGAGAGCTGGCGATACGGTTATTGTTTTTCCTCGGTGTTTTGTTTTAGCGGTTCCGGTTTGTATGGTCTTTGTAATGGTTTTTGCTAAACAATGTGGTTCTAATAATAAGTAAGAATGTATGTATCGCTTGATGCAGAGGCCGGGCTCCTTTCCTCATTTCAAAAGAAAAAGAATATGTCTAGCTCCTTTATTTCCAAATGCCATGCACACTGTTGCCCAAAGATATCCGCCTCTTTTCTTGGCATGTCGCAGGAGCGACCAGACTAGCTAGCTAGCGCATGCACGCAAGGCGGAGGCGCGCACGCAGCTTTTACCAGCACGCACACAATCCACTCTTTGTTTCACTTGCCTGGCTCCTTGTGCAGAATCATCCTAGATCATACGATCACTGCATATGTATGTAGTATGCCCTTGGGTTTATGTATAGCTGCTCGGTAGGTAGCTCGACGGAGCTTTCTCCGAAAAGCATGTGTAGGTATTGCTTGCGAGATAAACCAGCTGGTATGGGCACGCATGCATATGCATGTATGGAAGAGAGGGAGACAGAACGAGACCGACCTCAATTTGACCGTGTAGGAATCTGATGTACCCAATGGCTTCAAGGAGTACAGACGCCGTGTCAGTCTGCCAAAAAATGAGAGGTTAGCCAGTGTCAGGATCTCTTTTTTGGTGTTTTCTATGGGACAATGGATCTTCAATTTTACTACTAGCTAGAATACACTCCAGTATCCACTGCATATCCCATTTCAAATATAATTCTCAAGCTCAACCATCCTTCTTGGTGTACATATGCATATTTGGATGCACAGATTTCTTTTTTAATACTATTCAATAAAAGCAAATATTATAATTAATGCCTCTATGATGCAGAAACCGGAAGTAACACCAATGCACATGCTTCCATTACAAACATATTTCTTACTGACTAAGCAAAAGATCTTCTTGTCAATTTACTTTTTAAAAACAAATTGGGGAGAAAAAATATCTTGTCATTCTATTATGAAGAGGAGGCCAAATTTAATCCCACAAATGTATATTTTTATATAGTCTACTCACTATGCTTTGATTTCTTTTCAGTTTACTCTAAATCCAGATCCTCCGTATCGAGGATTTGAATTCAGGATTTAATATTGGCAAAAACTTGTAACCTCCTAGTTCATGTTTTTCAACCGCCAATCTACCAAATCTAGTTAATTATATTCTCAAAAAAAAGTTAATTATTATTATAAGGTTCCAGCACAATGCTATATCTTGAACTAAAAATAGCATGTGCTTTAAATTAACCTATTTGTTCTATCTACGCAGTCCAAGCCAAAAAATATTCATGGAGATTTATGCATAAAAAATAAACATGCAAATGCATTTGTTTGATTTTGTTGCTTTGAAATTAATGTAAGATTGTCGCATATATAAGTTTACAATGGGTTGATGGTGTATAAAATGTCATGCCTTAATATGAGCCATGAGTCATGTTTCGATCCTATGTACAAGATGGTCTAATCAGATATGAGCAGGGCCAAAATGGGCTTTATTAATCAACTATACATCATGGGATCGTGTCATATAATATTTTTTTCTGTCGGTTGCCTTTCTAAATTGTTCCTTCTCTTGTATTGACCATCTACTCATGGACAAGAAAACATCCAGATAGCTGTTTATACCATGTTGTAATTATTGTATCATCAATCAGTAACATCCGCACACTAGTACTAATATAGGTAGAGGGGTATCTAGAGTGTACTAATATGGTGAAACTTGTAGACCAGAAGAGGATATTGGTGATATATACCTTCCCAAATGGGGAGACAAGCTGGTGAAGGGCAGTTACTCTATCCCCTAGCTTCTCCTTTCTCACCTGAGCAAAAGACCAAGCAAAAGATACTAAGAATGTCATCATTCCAACCCCTGCCAATCTCACCTTCTCTCTCACTCCACAATGATTCCATGCTTGTCCATTTCAGCATGCATGCATATGCTAGCTTGCTCAGGGAGGCTGGCCCATGCTCATTGAGAGAGAGAGAGAGAGAGAGAGAGAGAGAGAGAGAGAGAGAGAGGACCTTAACAGTAGATTGAGCCGGGGATGGTTCTTGGGTCCTAGCCTTCTTGAAAGCTGCTCCAGATGCTCTGCTGAGACTCTAGGGGAAACACAAAAGGATCGAACAAAGTTACTAAGCTTTCAATTCCACTAACTTGCTAATCCTCAGAAAGAAAAGGTTCTCTACCATATATATCATTTCTATGTATTACTAGTGAAACTTGCATTCACGATTGGATTAATTCACCTTAAATTTCACACTTGAGCTAGCAAGATGGTACCTCACGTGGCGAACAGTTGTTTGAGAACTCCAACATGCTGCTTCCAAGGGAGGTGGTGGAGGTGATGGAAGAAGACCTAGGGGAGGAAGCTTGCTGCTGCTGCTGCAGGGTGTTGTGGTGATTCTGGATACCTCTTGCCCATGGAGGTGGAGAGGACATTGCCAATTCGATCTCATCACCACCTGGGCTGCTCCCAGTCCCATGGCTAGCTGTGGCCCTGTAGCTGTAGCCGGCGCAACCACCATCATCTGCTTCTCCCCCGGCGGTGGGAATCAGCGCCTGGCCTTCCCAGTTCTTGTACCTCTCCTCACCATTAGCCAATCCACCACTGGCACTAGTTGACCTATCAATAAGACAACAAGAGACAAAAAGAATTAATTGCAGTATTGCGTTTGCATGCAGCACGTATTAGAGCAGCTACATCAGAAAAAAGACCAAATAGATTAAGTCGCCAATATCAAGAACATAGCACCGTGATTATCACACAAGAGAGGGAGCGAGAGAGAAAGGTACATACACGAAGAGATGGCTCCATGGATCCTGGAGTTGCTGACCTTGGTTGCTACTGCTGCTGTCATGCCAAGGTGCAGTGCTAGTCGTAGGCAGTGGATAGTGATTCGACAGCAGCAGAGAGGAGAAGGAATTGATATGGGAGGTGGAGGAGGATGACGCGGTGGTGGTCGTGGTGGAGGGCAAGAGGACTGGAGGATTGTGCTGCTCAAAGGGGGGCCTCAAATTATTCACGCTCCACCATCCATGGCCTTCACCCATCTCCCCCACTAGAGCTGATGATTTGTGGATGGCTCCCCTATCCATGTTCTCTGATATGCTAGCTAAGCTCTCTCTCTTCCACACAAGCAGCACCACGCTCGCACTCACCTCAGCACCTATGTCTGGCTTTTGAACACTCTCCACGATTCTCTACTGCTCGAGGTCAACCTTTAGAGAGAAGAGGAGAAAGTGTGCGCCCCTTTGGAGAAGAGAGAGAGAATCTCATGCTGCCACTTGAAGAGGAGAGAAAGAGACTTAGTGGTGGAGTGGAAGAAGCTTGAAATAAGTCATGTGTTTTATTTCGCCTCTTCTCGCTCTACACCTTTACTACTTGTTTTCTTTTTTCCGGCTGCTTTTTTTCTGCTCCCCTCCTTTCTTCTAATTTACTACTTTTGGCGAAGAAATGGGCAAGGGGAAAGCTGTAGTGTTTCATCCAGGCTTTAAGAGTGGTCATACTAAAGGATGTTTTCACAATTTTTGGGAAAGGTGCAATAGCCCCCCTTTCACTTTGAGTTGGACGAGGCCAAAGCCAAAAGGGCTCTGATGCGTCGTTTGTATTGAGAGAGATTGCGAGAGAATGATGATGATAAACATTATTATGTCAGAAAAAGGAAACAAACATTTCATACAATGCACAATATTCAGAAAATAATGAGAACTTGTAGAAATGACTAAACTATATAAATGAACAATATTGATATTGGAACAAGATAAAATATTATAAAGTCATGAAATATGATTTTACAATATTGATATTGGACTCGTATGTGGTCATACCTGTAGCCAATGGACAAACGCCAGGTTTTGGATATTGGGTGCAGCCAATCGGAAACTGTTGCATGGGCTTTATACAATCAGTTCAGCTGGCGTTCTGAGGATAGGATAACATGTTGACGATGCAGTGTTATACCATACTGTCTCTTTGCTTTAAATGGCTTATTCCCATGGAAACTCTATGCGACCTATGATGTAATAAACTTTGTAATGACTGTTTCTGAATAAATTAATAAAAGATCGTATGCACCAGTCGATGCAGAGACCGGGTCTATGGTCCCATTTCAAAAAAAAGAAAATCTGAGAAAATAGATTTATTCAA
This sequence comes from Avena eriantha, assembly GCA_910589775.1. NCBI lineage: Eukaryota > Viridiplantae > Streptophyta > Magnoliopsida > Poales > Poaceae > Avena > Avena eriantha. The sequence goes on from OU342745.1 coordinate 131,981,476, forward strand.
ATCGTGTTGCAACTTGATAACATAATTTTCTATCAGTGGACACTAGTTAATACTACCTCAGTTTCGGTTCATTAGGTGTAACTTTTATGCAAGGTCACTAAGGCACTAGTTGAGGATAATATGCTACAGGAAAACCCCTAGTTATATTGTACATTAAAACAACAATAACATGTGGCTAAGTAATGATCCTTCCAATTTGGGCGGATTAACATCTACTGGTATAAAAATATAATAATTACAGAAATTTGGAATTTATATGAAAAAAAATACACATAATAAAAAAGGAATGCAAGTCATATCATAAACTATGTTCAGGTTTGGAGGTCACTTAAGAGCGTGGCACTAGTTATGGACCTCCTACTTCGTGGTGGAGGCTCAAGGAGAAGATTGCAAGCCTTTAGTGGTATTGTGGCTCCTTTCTGGTAACCCACACCTCTTCAATTCTAATTTTCTCCCCCACTAAGAAAGTGAACATAGAGATACATCTTTATCGCTACCTGCCTTGGTTATTTTGATCCCAAAAAATTCACTCGTTTATATTTTGATATCCTTGGACCTTGAAGTTTGATATATCATCATGTAGGCGTTTCAAATAGTTGCATTAGACTCATATGTGTTATCTACAAAGCCTAAAACTTGTGAAGATAATAATAAAATTTGTAGAAAAAAATCCACCCCTCTAGGATATAAGGTTTGTCACCAAGGCCAGTGAGAAGGAGCGCCGCTAGGCCGAGGCGTAGGTGGTGTACAACCCATGAGGACCACTTGGTGCAGAGTTACCGTGAGGAGCCTATTGTGATGACGTACAACTACCAGTTCTTCGAGTCCTCTGGCATGGGTGTACACCCCACATTTTCTAGTTTTGGTTATGTGTCTGAAGTGCAAAATTTAGGAGGAACAAAAACTTTTATTAGTAAATGGTGAATAAATTTTCTTGCTTGATTGTCTTACTCACTTGCTTGATCCTTTGTTGTGATCAACAAAACACTAATTTTACCAAAGTAATAAAACTTGTTCCCTAGAGCATCATCTTGATTTCACTTCTACTCCTTGTTTCGACATTTCAAAGGTAAGGAACCAAGGTGAAATTATAAAGGAGCTTTTGTTTCCACATCAAACTTCCCTTTAAAACCTAGGATACCTATATGGTTATGTCTCCACTTGATCTTTTCCAAATAAGATCTTTACAAGTATTTTTATCAACAAGCCTTTCCAAAACCTTTTGAACAGTTATTCCTCTAATTCCTTGGAGAAGTACCAAAGAACTATCTCACCAAAACCAAAACCCTTCTATAATCATTCCAAATCCTTTTCCCAAAAGCCCTTGTGAGTGTTTGATGGTGGGCACTTGTAATTTCTTTGTTTTTTTTTAAAATGGGGAACAGAGCCCCGGCCTCTGCATCGAGCGATGCACACAGCCTTTATTTATTATTCAACAAAAGCTTGCAAAAGTCACACAACAATGATCATACAAGTTAAAGCCACCAAAATCAAACCAGTAAGCACAACGGTAGCAAACGCCAGCTCTCCGGCTAGATGTGAAAACTACCTAACCTCCCCAAGCAAGTCAGGAGCCCCATATCCGCCCAGACAAATCCATAGAGCTGTGCCACATGCGCCCGCTCCGGATGTTGCCTCCTTTGCTATCTTCCGCCGACCCATCTCCAACGTGTAGATCAAAGTGAAGACTCTCGCCAGGCAAACAACCGACACCGCCACGGTGCCTAGCAGCACCACCACTCTGCGTGCAAACACCCACGCACAAGCGGTCGCCAGAGAGACCCCTCGGCACCATGCCGCCGAGTCCCACCGGCCGACGCAGCTAGATGCCTCCATTGGAACTGTCGTGCGTAGCATCTACCAGACATGCATGGCTCATGCCGGCCAGGCGTGACCTGACACTCCACCAAAGACTCTGTGCAAGATGAAGCTGCTCCACCACTTGTCTCATCCATCCGGTGCTGCTACATAGACGATGCCCCCAAGAGGCAATACGGCACAGTAGCGCCGCCATCGTCCGATCCGAAAGCCGGATCCTAGGGTTTCCCCGGGAGCAACACGAGCGGGTAAATGATGACTTCAACAAAGTAACGACGCGTAGACGCCCTCATTGCCCTCCATGACTGGATTCATAGCTTGGTTTTCACTGGCAACCATGCTTCCCCAACTCGACATCGGAACTAGATGTGGGATCAACCCCACAACCAGCCATGGCTGACCACCTCCGACGAAGAAGAAGGCCACCACCACCGTCATACCTAGGACTGCTGCCCCAGGCGTCCTCGTGCTGCGTGGGAGACCTCGAGAACCCATGTCATCGTCAGAAACGAGATGGATCTGGCATTAGAGATCGAGCCTGTCCAAACCCATCTAGGCCCAGAACAAGCCCGTCCACCGCTGCCGCCCACCGTCCGTTGCCGATTCAGCATGCATCCCTGGGCCGCTGCCTCCCTGCTGCGCCGCCACTGACACGCTGGAGCAGCACCATGTCGCCGCTGTGCAATCACCTCTGCCGCAGATGGCCAAGGCTAGTCGTCGCGGCCACGAGAACCATCGCCGCTGCGCCAGATGCGGCCGAGGCGAACCGCCACCATCGCCCCCACCGCATGGGCTTTTCCCGGCGATGCCCAGGGCAACGACGGTGGGAGAAGAGGCTGGGTAGGGGAGGAGTGGTGGCGGCTGGATGGGGGAGAGAGGGTGGTGGCTGGGTGGGGGAGGAGGGGTGGCTGCGTGGGAGTAAAGAGAGATTAACCTGATCTCCTTGAGAATTTCTTTGTTGATTGAATGAATTGCCTTGATCTACTTGAGAATTAAGGGAGGTGGTACTCTTGGTGTTTGTTTGATCACATGAACTTTCTTGATCTGTTGCAACACGCCCTCCGCTAGTCAGCAATAATAAAACCCTATCTTGCTCACTATCAAAAGGTGTCAAATCCAGGCCTGTGCAAAACTCTTTAAACAACACAACCAAGACAATGTATCTTCTCTGATAATTTCTACATTGTCTACTATATCTTTATTACCAGTTTACCATAATCATTGATATCATCTAATCACTTGTTCAAAGCCACCTTGACCTTAGCTTGTTAAGGATCGTTTGAGCTGCAGTGTGAACCCTACCTATTTAAGCAAAGCAAACTCTCTAAGAGCAAAGTCAAGACCTATCTATCCACCTTGCGTTCTACTATAACTAACCATACATTTACTGGTGTATCTTGGGCCTTGGAACACACTTCCCCATGTGTGTTTTGCACCCAATCTGCATCTAGTATTTCTCTCATGACTTCTTTCTTAAGCTTTTGTACAATCCTGCCAAGTTGACTTTGGTGATGATAGGAATATATTATATGATCTCTAGTACATATTTAGGTGCAGTAAACCACACAAAAACTCCAAGCAAGGATCTGAATAGAAACCAAAACCCTAACTAGACAATCTTCCCTTTTGTTAAAAGATTCAATATTCAGGGCCTTGCATTAGTGATCAGGTCATCTAGACAAGGCAAGGCACCTCCCCCATTATCTTCCTTGTGATTTCCTCTTGCATTCCACATGTTTGTTTTGGTTTAGAAGACCATCAGTCACTTAATACATCCATGGTTTGAACCCTAGTCATTAACATGACCATAACCTCATCACCTTTAGTTTTGGTATCCTCTTCTTAACTTGAGTCCATCCTAGATAAGGCCACCAAAGGGCCTACTCCCCTTCTACTCAATCTATAATTGAATCGAATTCACTGGTTGAAGTATTTGGAACCTTGCAACCCATCTCTACAACATGATCCTTTACCCTAGTCATTAACTTCAAAACTCAATATCCTTTTTACTTCTTACCTTTTGTTTTTCTTCAAGAAAGCTTTGGTTTCTAAAACCCTAGGTTGGGAATGATATACATTTATGTGGCACTCATCTACCTTGGAAATAAATTTTATTAATGGATTTTTCGAAAATTAATTATGCCCCAAAACTATTTTATTCTTTATTTTCCAAAAATCCCTAAATCTTCTGAAGTAAAGCTTAGTTTTATACAAAACACTTTCCTATCTAAATGTTCACTTGAAGCATTTTTATTAATTCTTTTTGCCTATTTTATTTCATGGAAGAGATCGAAAAATAATGTTTTAATTACTTTTCTTCTTCAATAAATATTGGGAAAATTACCCAAGATATGTTATGTTATTTGAGACCATATCGCACTTGTCAAGTTCAAAAATATCAAATGAATTCATAAAAACAGATTCAACACTTTTGGAATATTTGATAATAAATAGATCTAAAATCATCAGAAAAATCCTAAATAAATCCAAGAGGTGTATCTTGACCCTACCCATCTACTAGTACCATTAACCCACCTTACCCAGTTAATTTTTTTGGTTTTGAATCAGGATATCTATTTCTGGACTTTTTGAATAATGAAGCCTTGATCAACCAAAATTCTTTCAAATTGCCATCAAGTGCTCCTACCTCACCTTACCACCTTCTCTAATCTATACCACAATGTGACACTTAGGGAAAATAATTCTTCCAACCTAAAATCAAATATAGGAAATCATCATGCATAAAAAAACACTACATCATCATCGCGGAACGGGAAGGAGGGGAATATTGTAGCTGATAGGAGGATGGGCGACACGGAAGGAGACACGTAAGACGACGACCAGCCCTTCATCGATGGTCGCTTCTGGGCACTCTCGGTGTCCGATGGTGAGGAGGTGGCGCTTCATCGATGGTCGCTTCTGGGCACTCTCGGTGTCCGATGGTGAGGAGGATGGCTCGCCACCTCCTTCTCCGTGACGAGGTGACGACCGTTGGATGCCGTCTTTGCCATAGTACTCCTCTTTAGCTAGAGCTCTGAAGAGGTTGGAAAAATAAGAAATCAACGTCGGGACGCCTTCGAGCTGATGCCCTCATCTCCTGAGGTAGGTCTGAGTCCTTTGCCTCTTTGCCGATCGCTAGAGTGCAGATCACTCAAGTTTCCGGTGATCTCTCCATCTATCTTCTGGTTGGACAATTTCGATGCAAAAGAGTGTATTAGCATTTGCAGACGCAAGAACCATTCTGCTCGTAGGCAACGTGTTATCTCTTCACCCAAGTTTCTGGTGAGCAGCAGAGGACGCCGACGAGCTTCGCTTTTTATGGATCGAGCTACGCAGAGTAGCAGATCCTGATCATTCTTTTTTCAAAACAGCGGGACTAATGGGCATGAGTCCCAACGTCCTGACCATAAACTAACCCTGGAAGAAGGACAATTGGGCTTGGTGTACGAAACCTATGGCCTACAGCCGAAACTGCGTCGCATGAATATTCATCTAGGGTACCTGATCGCGACACCGTGTTTCACGTCTCAACTCATCACGCCGCCAGATCTACAAGAGAGCGCGTCGACCCTGGCGGGCAGAGGGTTCAATCAGCGGACTGGTGCCAGTTTTCAGCAGCAACAACCACGCCTACATCATCCTACGAGAGTTGCCAAAAGCGGACCATGCGAGGTTTTTCCTAGAGGAGGCGGTGCAACTGGTTATGAGCTGAGATGGTTCCAAGGTCTCCCTCTGCATCAGCTGCGGAACGATGGTGCACTAGTACAAACTCATTACTTAGAGATTATGCACTCAGACAATTTTCCCCAAGTATGGATAAACCCGCCCCTATTCATCACCCTCAGCTAGTTGTTTCAAGACGACCGCCTTTACTAGTCTTCAAAGTGGTTGTTTACCGTTGCCGACTCAAAAATTGGGCCGGTGGGAGGCGAATAATAAAAACAAACGCCTGAGTGTATGACATTAGAGGGTAGGAAAACTCAATCATCTCTAATACTCGGAGTGGTGAGCCGGTTATTATTATAAGACACCTCTATTTGGTTGCCTGGTAGGTGGAGTTACGACACAACTGGTTGCCTTGCCACATGCATCCCCCGCGAGTGCACCTCAAATGGATGATAATAACAACCACCTCTAAGATTGGTAACTGGAAAGCAGTTAGGGTTTGCACCACCTCCTAGATCTACACTCGGGGCAAACTGAATCTATGCACTCAACGGTCAGTTCTAGAGGAAGAGTACGGAGGAACTCCCGCATGTAGGTTCTCCTTCCTCTCTACTCTTCTTTCTATTGGATTTCTTTTTCTGGATTTAGTCTAATTATACGTAGGCACTTATTCATACATAGATCTTGAGTTGCGCAGATTATTCAGACGCTTCTCTAGATATGTACAAATGAGATTTTCTTGCTCCGTTTTCCCACTATGTCTACTATACAAATGGGGTTTTTAGTTCGTTATGAATCTTTTCTTCGATCATTTCTTTTTTCAGTGCACAGAACCAAGCTGCGGTGATGGAAATCTGTCGTGTATATAGCCAGCCAACGCATAACTATGGCTGTTCAAATAGGACTTCAGATTCCTTCACCATCGTCCTGAACCAGCCTAACTTTCAGGAAGCAATCGTCAATAATGTTAGCCTCAATCTATCTACAAAGTCCTTCACTATTAGTTAATTAGCATGCCCACGTGTTAACTAAAATTATTGTTTTGATGCTTGGTAGCTAGGAGTTTGAGTTTTTTGTTTGAGAAATTAGAAACATCAATAAGCATATCTTGAAAAGTTTTCTTCAGATTATAGGAGTGATAAGCTATATATGCATCTTTGTTTCCTTCAGAATTTGTTAGAGAAATATAAATCAATTGTTTTCTGTTTTTGTCATATATGCATCTCTGTTTGGATATGATAAGCCACACATGAGTGCATGCATTTACGCTTCTTTTATAGGTTGTAGTGATCCAACATCATTAAATTTATTTGGTTAGTATTAAATTTTCCTACTAGAAAATAATTGTACCATGTGTATGTTACAAAGATAATTTAAATAGTTTAGGAGTAGTAGAAATATTTTTGTTTGAGCAATTAGAAAAATCAATCAATGATATGGTTTGTTTCTGCCATATATGCATCTCTGTTTGGATCTGATAAGCCACACATGAGGTCATGCATTTTAGTAGTAAATTAATTCTTCCTATTGTTATATGTTGATTAACATCACATATTTATTTGCTTTTTCTCATATTGTTCCTTGTCACTTCAAGAAAAAACTCAATCAGTATGCCGATAAGTGGTTAACAGCTTTGGCTGGAGGGCGTAGGTTTAAGCTTTTCCTGCAGAAAAAGGAAGATGGTACATCCATAAGAGGGCTATTCAGGTTATTTTTCTTGAGGACACACAATGTTGTTATCCATGATGTGGTGACCTTTAGCTTAATCATAGAAGATGATGATGAAGAAGATGGAGATGAAGAAGATGGAGATGAAGATGAAGGAGGTGAAGAGGAAGGAGATGACCAGTCTGTGTTTGGTATGAAAGTACATGCCCTAACGGTGACATCAAAGGATACCAGACTATTTATGGTATGTGTCTTTTCTCCTTCAAATGTATGCATATTAATATTTCCATCTATGGATCCCTACATTATTTCTCCTTTTAATGGTAATTGTATTTTATAGGATTTAGGGTGCCATTTGTGGATCCCTACATTAGAGGTATTTTCTACAGGAGTGTTTTCACACATATGAATCTAATTACTATGGAAGACATGTATGCCATTACTTTTGAGATGCTGAAGGATGTAAGCAGAATATGCCGGCTGCATGATGAGGATGATTTTTTCCATCTCTCTGACATGCAGTACTATGTTACAAGTCTCAGTGCACTTAATTTAGCTAACAACACCTTCTGTGAGTTATTCTACCTATAAGGACATGATTTCAATTTTACTTGTGTGTTTTAATTATTTCATCATTTTAGGTCATGCCATCAAGCTTTGCACTTGGTTACAACATCCCAAAGAATTGCACAACTTTGTTTCATGGTTATGGCATGGACGACACAGTTACTGGCAAGTACACTATCTTGCGTGGCAGATTGAACCAGATAGTATTTTCCAATGGTTGGAACCTCTTCTACAACATAAACCAACTTGAAGGTGGTTCACTAGTTTCTGTGAGGGTGGAAATGAGGGAACACTGCATTGGCTTGTTCGTGACGAAAATTCCCTGAACCCTCCAAGGAAGACATGCATCGTTATTTTGTTTAGCTAGATCTAACGTAGGAACTATGTTTGAACAACTATATTTGTAATATATTCACCTCCCTTGCCTTTTGGTCTTGAATATAATTCGCAAGTTTTAGGATTATCAAAATCTAGAGTGTCCGAATATATTTGGAGTTCCGACTACATGAATTCATGAAAAAAGTTTAAATTTGTGAAAAAAGTTTAAATTGATGATAAATTCATATTTAAGTAACCAAAGGATCTCACATCGTGATTAAACATTGGAATTAGTCAATTTCTAAACACTTGCACCTTATTGCTATGCAGCAAGTGCATGAACACTAGGAGTTGGCATACCTTTCAGGATAAGATCCAAGGTTTGTACTACACCATATTTTTCAATGCATGAACCTAATTTGCTCTTAGGACTTAACTTAACACTAGTACGCATGTATAGCCACCTTCATTTGCCTTTTCATTATCAATAATTCTGAAATGTTAGGATCACAAAAATCCGGAGGGTCCAAATATATGCGGAGTACCCGAATATATTGTTAAGGTAGAGACGATTATTTTTAAGGGCCGCCTCCTACAGAATCCCCCCTTCCATTTAATATCGAGAAATCCTCCACGGGACGGCTTCCTCTCTTCCTGATCCAGCTCCCCCTTCAGCCGCCCATAAGTCTAGAACGAGGCCGCCTCCACGCATCGACGCGGACTGGCTCCCCCTCCCACGATAAGATATATGGCAACGTGCCATCTTTGCAAGACTCACTGCAAGGAAAGAATCTTGTCAACTGGCTCACTATTCAGTGTTCATCTCGTACCAGGTTATTTTGAGAAATCAGTGTTATATTCTCCGACACTCGTACAATTTAAATTCATCTCATACCTGTCAGCATATTAAAATCGTTAATTTAATGTGTGCTTTTGGTGCACAGACTGTCCCATACAATGCAAGGGCACATTTCAATGAACTCATAGGAGATATGGTGCAATTCCGAGCTTGTGGGCGGACATACACGGTTGAAGTGCAAAAAGGGCCATCTAGGACTCGATTGGAGGTGGAGGGTGGCGACGGTTCATTGTTGATAACCATCTCACTGAATATGGTCAGTTGGTGTGTTTTTCCTTGCAAGGAGACGGGCCGAGGATAACTATCATCTATGTAAACAATGTTGGCAAAGAGGAAGAAGATGAGGAACCGCCTATAGAGCAGTTATCTCCAATTATCTCCCAGAGATGCAAACTCGCCGACATTGAGAATGATCACCTCCAACGAATCATCCCTCTAAGTAATTACATCATTGGGGTACCATTTGTCACCCGCTTGACTAAGACAAATATCGAGAGGCGCCTTATGGTAAGTATATCATGTCAACGAAGCTATACATATCGATCTAGTACTATATATATTACTTGTGATAATGGTTTCATGTAACATTGAGTCATCTTACCTTTGCATCGTAGTAATTACCTAAGGATATGGTTTATCATCTTCATATCCCTGAAGATAGCTTGGTTGGACTACGCGTTGGAATACGAGGTGGCATCAGCACCGTCGAGTACAAGATGGATTTTGACGGCCGCATCTCCTTCACCACTTATGGGTGGACTAACTTCCTCCAAAGCGAGCATCTCCAGATTGGGCAAGCCATACTCATCATTACGAGGTTGACCACCACGTGCAGGGACCTGCATATGATGTTCATCATCGACATCATCAATGATTTGGCATCCCTATTGGACTCGGACTCATAGGAGTATGCCGTGTGACCTTAATAATATTGTTTGCTAGATTATTGTCTGAACTAAGTTTGGCTATAGAGCTAGTTTCATCTCTATGTTTTGGACAAAATTCATCTTAATTAGCCATTTACAATGTATGATAAGTGCTCTAGACCACCGATCTTATTTTCCAAATCTTTCGATCTATATATAATGGGCATCTTCTCTCCCTTAATTAGTTCCTTTGTGTAAATATAACCTATATTTCAAATGATCAAAGTTTCCCTTTAAAATTTAGAGACGGTTGTAATTTCTAGCCACCCGAGAGAAGTACTTGGCGGCAAAATATGAAATTTGGATGCTGTTAGAGATGTTTTCCATTCGTAGCCGTCTAAGGTTAGTACTTGGCGGAAAAGATCTGAAAATATTTGGACAAATATTTCAGATTTGTACCACATTTTTTATTCCCCGCCCACTGAGGTTAGTACTCCTTGACCCCCACTGTGTCCACCGCTGCCGCTGTCGGCGCCCACCACCATTGCCACCTCCGGTCCTCTGCCTCTCCTCCCTGCCGCCTCTTCCCATCCCCTATGGTGCGGATGCTCTCCCTTGCCTCCGAGGACCCCTTCGTCGTCCAGGTAGGTATGCATGAAAACCAAACCCCCAAAACCCTAATGTAGAGCTTTGATTTAAGAATTTTAGCATGGAATTTGCCATTTTGCTTGTCGAATTTAGGGTTCAGGGTTTCCGAGCTGTAGAGACATGACGACGGCGTCGGGAGAGCCTCCCCCAACCTAACTCTATCTGTCCCACCTCTTTTCCCCTTGTATACATCTCAAAATTTGCAACTCTTTATTGATTCCTCATTGTTCGTTGCCCTTCTAGTAATATGGATTTAATTGTCACTTCATTAGTCTGCTTGCCTCTTGTTTATTCGATGAATTTCAAATTCTTTGGCTTTGTATGATTTTTATTAATGTACGATAACAAGAAGTTTGCTTCTATTTTCAGTCTAATTCATTATTGTATTTGATTTTATTAAATGGCTTAATGTATGTATCGATTTAACAGATGGGAACCTCTAGTGATCTTGCAATAGTGATCTGTAGCGATGATAGTGTTCCCATTAGCTCTGGCAGTTTTTAATTCCAATCATCAGAAAAGCCCACTGAGAGGCTTGAGCTTAGAGGTATCAAAAACATCAAAATTCCAGTCATCTGTTTTAAATTTGTATGTGCTTAGACTGTAGACACAGGAATATTATTCTACCGCATTGAAATTTGTATGTGTTATTGCATAATTGTATCAACACAAGGGGAACAATGATTTTGATAAGTAGATTCTTTTTGGAAAGGACATGTATTTGAAAAAAAATCCATTTAGACTTCCTTTTAGACTAGTGTGAACCCGAATTTCACCAAAAATCAACTACTACTTCTACAGGTTGTCCTATTCATCTATCGTGGAAAAAAGTACAAGCTGGTAAGATGATATATTCTTGATGACGTGATCAACAAGCTACCCTATGATATTTAGATATTCTAGTAATAAAAGCATGCTAATTCTTCAACTCTTTGTAATTGTGTAGACATTTGGAGCTGAGTTTACAAGAAAATATCTAAAGAATCGCCTTGATGAACCAATTGATGTCCATGTTTGGGAAATGAAGAGCAATGAGACAAAGATGGTTACGATGAAGATGGGAGCTGGTGGGTCAAATGCAATCTTGATGACTGGATGCGAGAAGGTTGTGAGAAGCTTCAACTTAAAGGAGGATATCATTGTCCTTTTTTCTTTGATGAAATAGATAATGTAGAGGTAAATATTCTAGTTCAGAAACTTCCACCGGGCAACACATTACTACTAGAGTACTAATTATGCTTCTACGATGTATGGACTCCACATTGTATGCACTGTCATAAAGTAATGGCTAAATATGTATGGATTTCTCTAGCTATTGGGCTAATGTTAATTGTTAATATAATGGTCTTGTTTTGACTGGCTTATATAATTAAGTTCGAGTTAATCTGTCTATCTGGTTATTGAATCATGATTATGTGTCATGTCAGCTATGATCGAGTTCAAATTAGTATGCTACTATTTAAAATGGTTTACACACACTGGATACAGTCACTTTAAAAAGCCTCTTCGAGGAACACTAGTTCTAGAGACAGTCTTTGTTAGAATTCTACTCCGATCGCCTAACTATTGGAGATGGTCCCTAGTATAGGCCGTCTGAGGTTGAGGAGTTCTTCCAAGCGGTGTGAAATACGGGTCGTCTCCATCTCGTACATGTTAGAGACGCTTTCCTTTTTGCACCGTCTGAGGTCTCGTATCTTAGAGCCGCAAAGAAAAACTGGCTCAGGTGGCGTGCTCTTAGAAGCTATGCGCTTGAGCCAGAATAATAAACCGGCTGAGGCCAATAGGAAATTGACGTCTCAACGTGTTTGTACTAGTGATAGCCATGGGGAAAACAACTTGCGTGGTGCTAGTAGCGGCGGCTATCAAGGGCCTCCACCATAGCAACCTCACATCAACAATGGAGGGTCTCGTTATGAGTATGGGTCTAATTCAAATCAGGGGCCAGGAAACTACAACAATTGGCAGGGTTATGATAGGCAGGGGTTAGACAATCAGAACTTTGGTGGCAACTTCTGAGAGTTTGATCAAGGCTACTTTGATAGAGGTCAGGGTAACTACAACAGTCGTGGTAATTATCGCTGTCAATCCTACCGCAATCAGAATTACCGTCCATACAATGGCAACATAAATAATTATTGTCGTCAGGTCGGAAGGGGTGGAGCCAGGACTGTGACTGATCCTCCAAGAGCTGCAGCAGTGGCCAACGAAGTAAACTCTGGAGATGTGCAACAACAGCTAACACTAATTGATGTAAATTTGTCTGATGTCACTGAAACGCTGGCTTGGTAGCGGCTAAGGCCTAAAAAGATAAGATTGTTTGTTTCATATGTGAAGACACCGGCCCTCTAGAAGGCGCGTGTACCGCAATTCTTTGTATCTACTGTGAAAAAGTCTCACATGATAAAAAGAATTGCCCCCTTTTATCACTGCCCAGACCTTCGGTTGTCACTTACGGTTTATGTAGTCCCAAGCTGATTTTCCATGAGATACAAGGCTCTGATGAGATCCGTTTCAAGACCGACAGTGGAAATATTGGCCACATTTCAGTTATAGGGGGGTTCTTGTCAGCTCAAGAGATAGTTTGAGAACTTCAGTGGATCATCCCTGGAGACCATCAGTGGGACTTGAGACCTACTGGTCAAGGGGTTTTCAAAGCCACTTTTCCCTCTAAATCCGACCTTGCCAGGGTGCATAAGATGCCAGACATTCCTATTAAAGTGGCAAACTGTGCACTTCACTTCAAGGAGTGGTCCTCTACAAGTCTGGATAGATATGAGCTAGAGGGGGCCTGGGTAAAATTTTCTGGGTGCCCGTATAAATTGAGGTGCGATTTTTGGGCATGTTGGCCCTAGGTACTTTGCTTGGAAAAACAAGAGAGGTCGACATGGAGTATACTAGGCAACATGGGGTGGCGAGGATGAGAGTGCAAGTCATGGCTATTAAGTATATTCCAGCCAGGACAGATCTTCTTTATCACGGAGAGGGTTATGGAATTCTTTTTGAGCTGGAGGGTGCAAATGAAGTGCAAGATGTGGTTATGAATGACATGGACAACAATGATGGTCCTAATTCACCTGATGTTGATCCGAAATAGGATGGTTGTGATAAACATGTGGAACCAAAAGATCCAATGAATCTAAAAAAAGCTCAAAATAGTTTCAGTTCCGCAACAACAAGTGGTGCAAAGACTTCATATCATTCCCTAGCGCTACAGTTTGGTTATTTTAAAGTTGCATCTTCTAAATGGGTTGATTGTGTTGAGTATGAAGTTGGCGGTCTTCCCTCTCCTATGGCCCGATCAGCACCACCTTGTGGTCAAAAGTTTGGTAAAAAAAGAGGATCAGAGCCTAAGGTTTATGTTTCTATGCCGAACGGAACCAGGCAAGAAGTTGATTTGGGGAGATCTGATGCTGTTGCTCCCTCTGATAGTTTTTTGGCCAATCTTACTGCTTAAACTAATCAAGACTCCAATGCATCGCCTACAGCACCACAGAAGATCGCGACCATGCCTTGTTTTATTCCTGCCGAGGAAGATCGTTCTCCAAGCGCAACACAAACCACAGCCAACACATATGTTGTCTCTCTCGCGCATGTTAGGACGGAGCAGGAGGCTTCTGTGGTTACTGATTGCAGTGAAGTTTCGTTCGCAATTGAGGGTGCTACTGCACCACCCAGCTCTGCTAGCAAAGAACACATGCAACAGCCTTTTCCCAGCCGTTCGTTGATGAGTTCTAACTCAGGTATGCCACGTCAGCAAGGCATAATACCAATGGGACTGTGATGATGTTGTAGCAAGCTGCTTTCTCTAGCAAGATACGGCGGGAGGCTGACAATGCTAGGGCCCCTTCTCTGCCACGACCGTTGTTGACACAAATTCCAAGAGGGAGTGTGTGTCGCAGCTTGTCCCCGTGTACACCCCGTGGAACATGAGTGTTCCTAGGTGGACGCTACTCGTAGGCCGACGTGGTGGCCTTTGGGGGCATTCAGGTGGCAGGCCTTTGGTCCAGTGAGTGCATCCACGCCTAGACAAATGTCGAGGCCACGCAAATGGAGAGGGCGCAACAGCTCACGCATAGTAGAGATGCCATGGATTCAGGTAATACATTTGTTTCTAAATTTTCTATTGCATCCATTCCGAATGACGTGCTTGTAGCGAGGGCAGCGAAGTTAGGCGTCTCACTAGGTGTCTCTCCTAGCCAAGTTGCAAGCTCGATAAATTATGTTAAAGATGTATACTTACAACGTACTTTAGTGATGTTAAAAAGGAAAGAGGAAAAGGTTAAAATGGGGACTCTTCGGTAAGTAATCTGGTCGTAAGCAAACAAACTCTCGTTAGATCTAGAGGAACAAGACCAACAAGACTCGGAAGGTCACAAGGACCTCAATCTTCTGGTACAAAAAGAAAAACGTGCTTATAGAAAAAGAACAGCGGCAGTGAGGAGTAGTGTGAGAATAAATTCTAGTAGAAAATCATAATGAAAGGAAGCTTTTGGAACAATGATGGTTTCAAGGACCCAGCCAAACACGCCATTGTACATAAAACTATTAGAGAGTATAAGTTGGATTTTTTTGCTGTTTTGGAAATGGGAACGAATAATTTTTCGGCACCATTTTTAAGGAACTTGTCAAGAGGCGGGGATTTTATATGGTATTGCTTACCACCCATAGGAAGATCTGGTGGTATTTTAGTGGGCATAAATTCTCAAACTTTGTTAGTAAAGAATGTTATTTCTGGAGATAGGTGTGTGAAGTTTCACATATCTAACAAATCTGATAACTATGAGTGGTCCTTAGTGGTTGTTTATGGATCTGCTCAAGATGCCAAGAAAGGTGAGTTCTTGGGGGAGCTGTTTTGTATGTGTGAGGACGACGAATTATCTATGTTGGTCGGCGGCAATTTTAATATTATAAGACGAAGGGAATAAAAGAACAATGATAATTTCAGCGCTAGATGGCCTTTTATTTTTAACGCTATTATTGAGAGTCTTGATCTTAGAGAAATAGCTTTGTCCATAAGGCAATTTACTTGGGCAAGTAGAAATGAAAACCCTACATATGAAAAGCTGGACAGAGTGCTAGCAAGTGTGTCGTGGGAACAAAAATTTCCGCTGGTAAGTGTAAGAGCACTTACTCAAACAGGCTCGGATCACACGTCGTTACGTATGGACTCGAGAGAACAAGCTCACCAAGGCAACAAAGATCATTTTTCTTTTGAGCTATCATGGACACGCCAAGAGGGCTTTCGCGAGTTGATAGCTAGAGAGTGGGTTGTCATAAATCATGGAAAGAGACCTATGGAAATATGACAGAATAAGATTCGCTACCTCCGTAATTTTCTAAGAGAATGGGCGAGAAATTTAAGGGGCATTTATAGAATTAAAAAAAGAGGCTACTTAGCATTATTGATGCTTTATATGTCAAATCTGAAAGTTCTCCTCTTAGTAACTCGGATAGAGAGGTATTGAGAGAGGCTAACAATGAAATCGTCAAACTAAGACGGAATGAGGAAATAAAATGGGCTCAACGTGCAAAAGTGAAGCATGTACAAGAGGGCGGAAAAAATAGCACGCTGTAGTATTCGAGAGGCAGACGCTACGCTATGCATAATATGCTCGATATGACGCTAATCACGTTTTAGCGACGCTAAATGGCTCTAAACACGCTATACGTTATAAAGTAATAGCGCGCTACAAAAACTTGAAAATATTGGCAGTCCATCTGACCCATTCAGCTCGCACGAGTCAACAAAGCTATCTCACCCAACTCCCAGCCCCATGTCGCATCCAATTCCCCACCACGCGACGGTGGTGGTGGCTGCAAGCTGTAGCATCTCCCTGCATCTCCTACAGCTCCGGCCAGCCGGCCGCCTCCATCTGGCACATCCCCAAGCAAAAGGAGTGAAGCTAGCAATGCCGTAGCAAGCGACGCCCCGTCTAGCTTCAGCCCCGTGGATGTCCACTTCTCCTCCATCTTGGAGAGCACCCAAATGTACTGATGTAGCATTTAGTATTGTAGATGTAGTGATGTAGTGACGTTGTAATTACTAATTAGCTGAATTAGTGATGTAGATGCAACGCTGTGTAGATGTACTGGTTCTTGAAGGAACACGACCACTTTATGTGACTGTCTATAAAATATATGTCCTTCATTTTAAATTTGGTGATCATTTTGATCCCTACTCTGTCATTTGGTCATTACTGGTTAATTGGCTATGCATGTATTACTTTGCACAATTTTTTAGCTACTGAAATCCTTAGTATACAGACTATATCTATCAAAAATAATATTATTTTGCAAAATGCTATTTTGAAAAATAGCACGCTATTAGCGCGCTATAACTTGCATAGCGTTTGGAGAGAGGTGGCGCTAAAGTAAATAGCGCGCTATTTTTTTCATTGGCGGCAACAATACCAAATATTTTCATCTAATTGCTAATGGCAAGCATAAAAGGAAAAAGATTTTCCAACTTGAACAAGATGAAGGAACCTTTATTAGACAAGAAAATATTAAGAACTATATCACCGATTTCTATAAAAAACTGTTCGGCGCACCTACACAAAATAATTTTTCATTGATTGTGTCAGAAATCGGGGATATCCCACAGTTGTTTGAGGTAGAAAATATCATTCTCATAGCCGAGTTTGCAGAAAAGGAGGTGTATGACGCTATAATGCAAATGGAAAAAAATAAAGCTCCGGGCCAAGACGGGTTTCCCGCAGAGTTCTACCAAATATACTAGGAAATTACTAAACTCGATTTGATGAATTTATTTGAATGTTTTCAACAAGGAGAATTACCTTTATTTCAACTTAATTATGGCACTGTCATTCTTCTGTCTAAGAAAGAAAATGCGGTACAAATTCAGCAATATAGGCCTATTTGCTTACTCAACGTAAGCTTCAAGATTTTCACAAAGGTAGGAATGAATAGGGTTACAAGTGTGGCACAAAAGGTATTTAGACCTACTCAAATGGCATTCATGCCAGGGAGAGATATTTTAGAAGAGGTGTTAATCCTACATGAAACAATCCATGAACTTTATAGGAGGAAAATGGACGGGGTTCTATTAAAGATAGACTTTGAAAATGCATATGACAAAGTAAAATGGCCATTTCTACAACAAGTAATGTGCATAAATGGCTTCGATCCTAAGTGGTGTCGCTGGATAGATGATTTTGTTAGATGAGGGAGTGTTGGCATAAAAGTAAATAGATATATAGGTCATTATTTTCAAACATTCCAAGGTTTAAGGCAGGAAGACCCGTTCTCTCATGTGCTTTTAGACCTTGTCGTGGATATGTTAGATATTTTGGTAGCGCGAGCCAAAGAAGATGATCAAGTAGGGGGTCTCATACCTCATTTAGTCGAGGTTGGGATTTCCATATTGCAATATGTGGATGACACCATAATATTTATGGAACACGATTTTGAAAAAGCTCTAAACATGAAACTAATTCTATGCATTTTGAGAAACTATCAGGACTCGGAATAAACTTTCATAAGAGATAAGTTTTCTGTTTTAGCAAAGCAAAAGAGCAGGAGGAGGAGTATATAAACTTGTTTGGTTGCGGTCTGGGTCCTTCCCTTTTAGGTATTTGGGAATACCTATCCATTATCGCAAACTAAAAAATGGTGAATGGAAACTGGTGGAAGATCGATTTGAGCGTAAACTTGTTAGTTGGATGGGCAAATTGTTATCTTATGGGACCAGCTTGTACTGATTAATTCAGTATTAACAAGTCTATTGATGTTCATGCTATCTTTTTTGAAATACCCAAAGGGGTAAGGAAAATTAAAAGATTGGACTATTTCTGTTCATGTTTTTTTTAGCAAAGTGATGGCCATAAGAGAAAGTATAGACTAACTCGATGGAACATCATATGCCGACCCAGAGACCATGGGGACTAGGGGTGGAAGTACTTGATATAAAAAACAAATGCCTTCTAAGCAAATGGCTCTATAAGTTTTTAACCTAAAGGGGAGTATGGCAAGAGATCATATAAAATAAATACCTCGACGCTAGGTCTTTGTCTCAAGTTAAGGCAAAACCCTTGGATTATCCTTTCTTGAAAGGACTTATGAAAGTTAAAGATGAATTTTTCAATAGAGGGTCTTTTCAAATAGGAAACGGTGAGCATACACGCTTTTTGCGAGGATACTTAGTTGGGCAATACCCCTCTTTCTCATCAATATCCAACATTGTATAGCATAGCGCAAAGGAAGGATGTGACAATAGCTAGTGTTATGTCACACATTCCTTTAAACATTGGATTTAGGCAGGCACTCACGAGAAATCGAGGAATGAGGTGGCTCCATCTTGTGCACCGGTTAATGGACATCAATTTAACCGACCAGCCAGACAATTTTGTGTGGAAGCTAATTTAGTCTAGCTCTTTCTCGGTCAAATCTCTTTATCTGGATTTTCTTAATGACCACACTAGATTTTTGCGCAAGTACATTTGGAAGATAAAAGTACCACTAAAAATTAGAATTTTAATGTGTTTCTTGTACCGTAAAGTGTTACTCACGAACGACAATTTGACAAAAAGAAATTGGCAAGGTAGTAAGAGATATTGTTTTTGTTCTCAGGATGAATCAATTCAACATTTGTTCATTTCATGTCCCCTTGCAAAAGTAGTGGGGCACATTGTGCATATGGCATTTAGTATTACTTCTCCTACTAGTACTAATAATATATTTGGCAATTGGTTAATGGACGTTCCAAAAGAGTTTTAAGTACAAATCCAAGTGGGTGTGTGTGCTTTACTATGGGCAATGTGGAACATACAGAATGAATATATCTTTAACAAAGCAAAAACCACTTCCTTTATGTAGGTTATTCCACAGGCTACCCAATGAATCTATATGTGGTCGTTCCTACAACCTATGGACAAACGCAATGCTTTGGATAATGGATGCCGTCGGCTAGAGTCGGTGGCACGGGATTTATACGCCCAGTGCAGCTGACGTTTTGATCATACGATATCATGCTGATCTAGAGACAATACGTGTATTCCTTACTATTTAGAGGGTTGATACATGTCTCAACCCTATGCAACCCATGATGTAATATTATGTAAACTTTGAATTGAGAATAAATGAATAATATAATAAAGGTTGTACATATCTACCGATGCAGAGGCTGGGGCTAAGCCCCCATTTCGAAAAAACATACATGATCATCTCTCTCTCTAAATGTGCTAAATGCCCACCACCCATGCAATTCTATGACCACTTCAGCACCTGACATGGGTATGATTACTCGGGCGCTCATTATTCACTACCCTACATTGGGTAAAAGGCTTATAACCCATAAGAATTCTAGATAACGGCCCAAGGAAGCAACTGATAGAGACTTTTTATTGTATTTGGAAAGAAACCACGAACTGACATTATGTTGGTGTTGTAATCACGCTTGTATGAAACCTATCCGCATACATCTTTGAGACCCGACCTATTATATATAGGGCGGGAGAAGCCCAAGCGAGGGTACCGAAATCTAGAGGACAACTTGTAATAGAGTGTTTTCCCAATATTCAGGCGACTTTATCTTAATTGTTTTCCTGACATCTGACGAAATTCCTAGCATTCTCTTTTCCGCAAAACCCCAAGTCCATCACCATGGGCATTGCCGAGGTCACCCCTTGTCAATTGGCGCCGTCTGTGGGAAACTTGAACGCTGGAAGCACGGATTCGGCGGAACGCTCTCCACCAAGCGTCAACTACGAAACCAAATCCACACCCGCCCACCCTTGTATTGGTACCCAGTCGATTTCAACGGCGGATCCGATCTAATCATCGGAAGCCTCCACTTTCAAGTAGACAACATGCATAAATCACACCCTTCGGCCCTGATCGCATCAGAACCGTCGGTGGAAAAGTCCACACCTATAGTAGTACCAGCATCACCCGTGGGATCCTCCACAGACATCACAGCTCAGACCGAAACAGGAAAAGAAGGTCACCAATCAATCTAACCACATGGAGCAAACCCGACAAACTCAGAACCCGAAGAAAGCAGCGAAAACGTCGACTTTGAAGAAAGGATGGCGAAAATTTATCCAGAACTATGATCTCGGAGTACCATAAGCACACCCGCAGAAAAAAAAGATGACGCCGTCAGGCCACATATAACACGCCACCAAATGTACATGATCAACGGAGATACTTCAACACCACGCGACAAAAACGGTAATCCTACCATAAACCCCGATGATATTTTATCAGATGACCATGCAGGAAACCACGACAACGAAGGAGAAAACAACAACGGAGGAGAACACGGAAATGGAGGAGAAACAACAGATAATCGCATAATTCAAAGAGGAGTCGGAGAACCACGCACAGAAGAGAGAACAGGACTTCGGCTACCAGCGTCGGCATGGCAAAAACCAAGAGGGGCGATTTTGGGAGCAGTCCCAATGACGGCAGATGCTTCACATGAGGATCTACTGGCGTACCAATATTTTCTCCACCACAAGAAGAGAGACCTACTCTAGATGCAAAGACAACTCGATGAAAGAAAAAGGCTAGCCGATGAATCAAGGTTACGACGGGCCCAGCTAAGCTCTACCCGAGGGTCAAGGAGTGTGACAGGAGCAGCACCACCAAGAAGGGCGACACCTCGATTATAGAATATCCCCGAAGCATAAAGAAGTGGAATCATCTGAGATCTCGACCTATCATTCATGTCAATCGATCAAGCAGGAAACATCAAAGCAAAAAAAGCTTAGGCAGCCATTGTGGCCGCGCAAACATATCTAATCACCACCCAACCCGC
Source organism: Avena eriantha (assembly GCA_910589775.1). Taxonomy (NCBI): domain Eukaryota; kingdom Viridiplantae; phylum Streptophyta; class Magnoliopsida; order Poales; family Poaceae; genus Avena; species Avena eriantha. The sequence continues at coordinate 132,002,666 of OU342745.1, forward strand.
ACCCGACGATCCACGCGCAACCCTCCACCTCTTAGCTTTGATGAACCTCGGCATGGTAGGAGTGATGACCCACAAGTATAGGGGGTGTATCGTAGTATTTTCGAGGGAAGTGAAACCCAGTTTATTGATTCGACACAAGGGGAGCCAAAGAATATTTATAAGCCTTAACAACCGAGTTGTCAATTCAGCTGCACCTGGAAACAATCTTGCTCACAACAGTTTATCAGTAGCAACAGTTTTGTAGTAGGAATAGTAAAGTAATGGCAGTAGCAAAGCAAAGACAGTAGTAACGAAAGCACTAAACAGTGGGATTCGAGTGCGGTAGGCATAGGGATGGATGGACGGGCGTTGCATGGACAAGACAATTCACATAGCAATCAGAACATAGGGCAATTGCAGATAAATAAGATAAAGCACCCAAGTACCAGACAATCCTAGGCATGTGTTCCATATATAGTCATACGTGCTCGCAATGAGAATTTGCACAACATCTTTTGTCCTGCCAGCCTGTTTGCAGCGGGGCCTCTAGGGAACTACTGGCAATTAAGATGCTCCTTTTAATAGAGCACCGGAGCAAAGCATTAACGCTCTGTGAACACATGTGATCCTCACATCAAAACCTTTCCCTTCTGGTTATCCCGATTTCTGTCACTTCGGGGCCATAGGTTCCGTACAATAACGTGTGTATACAACTTGTCGATAAGACCAGAAACAATAATATCATAATGAATCAATAATAATTTCAGATCTGAAATCATGGCACTTGGGCCCTAGTGACAAGCATTAAGCACAACAAGTCGCAAAAAAGTCATAAAGCACTAATAAAAGATACTAGGCACCATGCCCTAACAATCTGATGCCATTACATGAATGATCTCATCCAATCCCTACCATCCCCATAACCTACAACGGGGGATTACTCACTCATAGACGGGGGAAACATGGATGGTCGATGGAGAAGCGATGGTGATGATGATGGAGATCGATGGAGATGGCTCCGGGGGAACTTCCCCGTCCCGGCAGGGTGCCGGAACAGAGAATTTCTGTCCCCTGAATCTCCCCTTCGGTGGTGGTGGCGCTGCGGAACTTCTTCTGGAAAAACGTCGAACCCCCCGAAGTGTTTTGGTCAGAAGACTCCTTATAGGCGAAGAGAGAGGCCGAGGGGGTGCTCGAGGGGCCCACACCACCCCTTGGCGCGGCCTGGCCTGGCCTGTGCCACCAGGTGGTGTGGCCACCCCAGGGCTCTTCTCCGTCTCGTATTCTGGCTCCTGCAGTCTTCGGGTGAAATAGGATTTTTGGCATATTTTCCGGGATTTTTCCTGATAATTGGCTTTCTGCACAAAAAGTAGACACCAAGGCAATTCTGCTGAAAACAGCGTCAATCCACATTAGTTGTATCCAAATCACATAAGTTTAGAGGAGAAACAATAGCAAAAGTGTTCGGGAAAGTAGATACGTTTTGGACGTATCAACTCCCCCCAAGCTTAGCTTATTGCTTGTCCTCAAGCAATTTAGTTGGAAACTGAGTGCGATAAAAGGACTTTCACGAACACATTTGCTCATAAAATGTAAATATTCTCAGCAATGTGATCAACTACTTAGACAGTTCATAATAAAGAGTATGCAACTGAGTCTACTTAATAGTCTTTGCAAGCTATGAAGAGATTCCAACTCAGAATAATAAATAGCATGAAGCACGAACATAAGCAACATTACAATGCTCATAAAAAGGTATGATAGAGTGGTATCTCGCTTGCCTTTGATTATGAATGCCAAGGCACCTCTGAAGTTCAAGTGATGACTAGAAGTAAAGATATCAAGGATACAAGCATCAAAGTCATAACACAAATAATCAAGTAATGGAACAAACACAAAGAATGACAACTATGCTCTCAAGAAGGTTCTCAAAGAATATGTGGAGACTCAACAAGTAGAAGAAAAAGTTTTAAATAATTTGAAAGGCTTCCAAATGCTGAAAGTATGGTACTCGTTAGCTTTGAGCTCTCATTGCCCCTATCATAAGCATCTTTAATGTGGTTAAGGTGAAAGTGACACAACTAAGAGGGTATGCTTGAGAATTTATAAATCAAAGTCTCATGCCCCTTACTTACGAAGACCGATCCTCATGCTACTCAACTTTAGTCACAAGTAAGCTCTTGTCATTGTAAGTATATACGTATCATAGAGAACCGCCAACGGGGTACCCCTTGCACATGACACGAGAGCTATCCCATAATCAAAATACAAGGCAAGCAGACAATGAGCATCTCGACGATCTTTTTATTTACTATGTGCATAGATTTTTATTAAGGATGCTTCATAGAATTCTCATTATGGTTATGCTGCAAGTTTCCACCATGATTAGGCATGGCTTAGTCTAGCGGCCCAGGCGTTTCTCTAACATACATACAAACTCCATGATCTTACAAGTTCCACTTTTATTTCACACCGCCAGGATCCATAAGCAAAAGAACATGATATCAACTAGGTACAAAATACCTATGAAGTGTTGAAAGCGGCCAACATGATACATGGTTCTGCTAACTTCAACTCATAAAGCGCAAGCATATGCACAACAAAGAAGATGCAATGGTTTAGGTTTATTAAGTGCAAGAAAATAAAGTGTGCCATCAAGTTCGTGAGAGATTTACTAACTAACTTTCTCATAACAAGCAAACATTTTATTCGGAAGAAAACAAGGCATATTAAATATGCACGAAAGTAGCAAATTATGCTAGTAGGTATGTATGGTGGACACTTTGGAAATATTTGGTTTAGGGAGTTGGAAACATGAGTAAAACACTTAGTGGAAGTGAAGGCTAGCAATAGTAAGGGAGCGACAAACGAGAGAGCAATAACTGTCATTAGCATGCTTGCAACAAAACAGGACTACTCATGGCATGAAAGTGATTCAAGATCCTCAAGGCAAAATAGTTCATCAAGGCTTTTATCACAGTCATGTACATGCGTGAGCATGTGCCAAGTCAATTCAAATGAAACATTCAGAGGAGGATACCACGGTGTCATACCAATTTATGAATAGAGCAATGCAAGCAAACATTCATAAGACATGCTACAAACTATTAGCGAGCTGGAGCTAATCATAAGAAAGCAAGAACCATTAAGCATCCAAAGAAAACATACACTCTACATGAACAGACTAAGCATGCCCACAGTGATGAGTATATGTGCAAAAATGAAAACAAATAGAGTTCGTTACCAGCCTCTTACCACGCCTCAAGTTGTCATTGATCCTCATTATTGCTCTTCACTTGTGTGGCTTGAATAATAATATGAAACCAATATCCACTGAGGACTGCCGAACCCTGAAGCAAACTCGCAAAAACCAAAGAAGAACGACAAATATTTTTGGTGTTTTCGATTTTTAAACAAGAACCAAAAGGGAAAAACAAACAAAGCAAAAAGAAGAAGCAAACCAAAGAGAAACAACAGAAATATTTTTGGTCTTTTTGTGTTTTAGGAAGCGAAAGCAAAGAAAAACGAAAACTAAAAAGAGAACGAAAACATGAATATACAAAGTACCGACGCAACATGATATGGAGATGAGTGCGGTGTCGGCGTACCTCCCCCTAAGCTTAGGCTTTTGGCCTAAGTGGGTATCAATCCATGTACGAATAGGGGTTCCAAGCGGGCGGATCTTGGTAAGAATGGTCGTAGCTGGGCCCATGAGAAGAAGAGGAAGCTCCCCAATCATAAGCGGGCTGCTGATATGAAGACTCTCCCTCATTCGAGGGCTAGACCGAATCATCCGTGACCTCCCTTCTAGTGTCCTACTCCTATTGGGAGAGCTCTCCCAAGTACGTGTCAAGCTCCTCCTCAGTGAGAGACCATCCTTTCATGTTATCAAGGTTAAACAAAACAGGTGCAGGCAAAAGAACAACACGCTCGGACTTGCTCTTTGTCCAACCAGTTTTGAGAAAGGTTATTTCATAAGATAACTCACTCAAACTAGCCCATGAGGAAATAAATTTATGCTGTATCATGGAATTAAAATCAAGCCTCTCTATGGGAAACTGTAGGTCTAGATGATGAGGCACTAAACCATGTAATGCTAGCAAACGAGAAGCAATGAGGCCTCCACAAATTCCACCTTTCTCACGGTTAGCAGCAAGACGGAAAGCTATCAAAGCACCCAAGTTATAAGACCTATCTCGTCTAAGAGCAGCAGAGATAAATGCTAAATCAAACGAAGATAACTTATTGGCAGTTTTCCTAGCAAGAACACACTTGGCAATAAAGTAGGCAAAGTAGCGAATGGAGGCAAGATGAATGTTACGGATTTTTCCACTCTCCTTCTAGAAGCTACTCCCTTGACAAATTTCTGCATATAAATCCATGAGTGGTTCCGATCTCTCTTTAATCTTCCTACATGATCCCCATTGAGAGACCTTAATAGCTGCACAAAAATCATCAAGAGAAAGGTAGACAGCAATATTGTAAATTTTGTAATGGACCATGGGGTTAGGCAAAGAGTGACTAAATTGGAAATCCTGCACCACAGACATGGTTAGCTTCACAAATTGACAAGGTTCATCTTCCAAAAAGTGCTCTAACCATGTATTAAAAACCAAAGTATTGAAATCTTGTAGAATTCCTGCAGCTCTCATGAACTTAGGGCATGGATAAATGGAGGGAAAACTTCCTCCTCCCGGTGGACATTCATGACCTCAGGCACCCAAAGCTCATGTTGGTTTAGGTGGTGTTCACTCATCTTCTATTCTGAAATTTAAACACCTATTAAACAAGTGATTGCAAAGTAAATATAATGAAGGATTCTACTCATAGGGACTTGCAAGAGGCCTAAACATGCATCAAAGCTATATCTCTAAGCATCAAACAAGCTTACAAGCTCTCACAACCAGTCACCTACAACAGCAAAATACTCAACATAAAATCCACTAAACACAAATCTACTTGGACAAGGGGAGGAGTCACATACCAGGGAACAAATACTCCAAATTTCAGCAAGAAAGATGGGATGAGCAAGGAGATCAAAGAAATCGAGAGCAAGCACAGAAAGAACGCGATTTTGAGCTTTGAACTAGAGCTTACTCGGGAGAGAGAAGAAAGTGGCAGGGGAGAGAGTTAGTGGAGGGCCAGGGGTGGCCCACACCAGGGCATGGCGCCACCTAGGGCTGGCCGCGCCACCACATGGTGTGCGTGCTTGGTGGGCCCCCCGGTACCTACCAGGTACTCCTCTGCCCCTTTTTTCATGTAGAAATTTAATGTGAATTTTCTGGAATTTTTCGAGACACTTTATTTTTGGGCAATTTTCAGAAATAGAAGAATGATTTTTCTGACAGACAGATTTTTCTTTCTTTTGGAAACATGATGCAATGAAAAAACGAGGCTAGGACTACAGAAGTTCTAGCATGCAAGCAACTAACAACACAAATAAAACTAAACGAAAGCAAAAACTAAAATGCAAAGGATAGAAATAAACGGAGATAATCATAATGAAAACATTGTTTTGTTCAATGGAATCCTTTTGTTAGCAAGGTTGATCAAGTCTTGCTACCAAAACAATTGCATATGAGACAAAACTTTGTACTCCACTAATGATTATGTTACCTTAACCTTGATAGCAATGGTCCCAATCATAATAGTTTCAAATTTTTCTCTTGGTATGGGACAATATATCTCTCCAACTTGAATGCCTTCAACATGTTCAATTGAATTCAAACCATAAGTCCTTTCAATCTTCTTCGGGAAATAGATAGTATGTTCCTTGTGATTAACATTTAAGGTCACCTTTCCTTGATTACAATTAATAACAGCTCCTACAGTATTAAGAAAAGGTCTCCCAAGAATAATAGACATATTATCACCTTCAGGCATTTCAAGCACAACAAAATCTGTTAATATCAAGCAATTGTGAACCACCTGAACAGGTACATCCTCACATATACCCACAGGAATAGTGGTAGATTTATCAGCCATTTGCAAAGATATATCAGTTGGTATTAATTTTTCAAGTTGAAGCCTCTTATAGAGAGAGAAAGGCATAACACTAACTCCAGCTCCCAAATCACACAAAGCAGTTCTAACATAACTATTATTAATAGAGCAAGGGATAGTTGGAATCCCTGGGTCTCCAAGTTTCTTAGGAACCTTATCATTGAAGGAATAATTAGCAAGGAAAGTAGAAATTTCTTCATTAGGGATCTCCCTTTTATTCGAGACAATGTCCTTCATATACTTTGAGTAAGGTGGCAATTTAATAGCATCAGTCAAAGGAATTTGCAAGAATAAAGGCTTCATCCACTCACAAAACTTATTATAGTGTTCATCTTCCTTTGACTTGTGTTTCTTATCAGGGAAAGGCATAGGTGTTTGGACCCAAGGTTCTCTTTCACTACCATGTTTATTAGCAATAAAATCTTCTTAGGGACTTCATTTTCTTCATTACCACTTTCAGTTTCTGCGGTTTTCAGGTTCTGCTTCAACTTTTTCTTCATTAGGGACTTCATTTTCTTCATTACCACTTTCAGTTTCAGCATCAGAGATAGATATACTATTAGGATCTATAGCCGGTTCAGAGGGTTCTACAACAGTTTTATGTTTCTTTTTCCTTTTCTTACGAGTAGAACCACTATTTTCAGCTTGTTGAGAATCCTGCTCAATTCTCTTGGGATGCCCCTCAGGATATAGAGGATCCTGGGTAGCAGCACCACGTCTAGTTCTAATTTCATAAGCATGTTTTTCTTTAGCAACATTAACTAGCAAGTCGTTTTGCACTTTAACGAGTTGATCTATTTGAGTTTGAACCATTTGAAAGTGTTTAACAATCATTTTAACATCATTAGAGGTTCTTTCCACAATATCTTTCAACTCAACAATAGCTCTAGTGTTTTCCATTAGATGATTTGGCACCCTTTTATTAAAGTTATCTTGCTTAACAATAAAGATATCAAATTCTTCTAAGCATTGATCAGGAGGTTTAGAGTAAGGGATATACCTTCATCAAAGTGTTGGGGAGAGTGTACCTCAATAGTGGGTGAGTAGGGAATAGGCTTACATAATTCTTCTATAGGAGGGAAATTCTTGACATCTGTAGCTTTAATTCCCTTCTCCTTAAGACATTTCTTAGCTTCCTTCATCACTTCATCATTTAATTCAATAACTCCCCTCTTCTTTGATGTTGGAATAGGCACGGGAATAGATGGTTTAGGTACAATTACTTCAGGTGTAGCTTGTTTAGGAAGAGTCCAATCTTCATAATTCTTGCTTATTTTAGCCATTAATTCCTCGACTTCCTTAGGAGTCCTATTCCTGAAAACACAAGCAGCACAACTATCTAGGTATGTCCTAGATTCCTCGGTTAGTCCATTATAAAATATATTAAGAAGCACATTCTTATGTAATGGACTTCCAGCCTGTGCATGAATCAAAGCACAAAACCTTGCCCAAGATTCAGGCAATACCTCTTTTTCTCCCTGTTTAAAATCAAAAAGTTCGTGCGAAATAGCATGTCTAGCACTGGGAGGAAAATCTTTCTGTAGGAAAGTACTAATCAAGCACTCAGGGCTATCAATAGATCTAGGAGGTAAATTACTAAACCAAGTTTTAGCTTCTCCTTTCAGTGAAAAAGGAAAAACCTTAGCAACAAAGTAAGTACGCATCTTAATATCATAAGAAAACAAGCCACTCATGGTAGAAAGTTCGTTCATATGTGCTACCGCACTTTCATTCTTAGTCCCACAAAAAGGTTCTTTCTCGACAATAGCTATGTAAGATAGATCGAGAGAGAAATCATAATCTTCATCTATAATGTTTATGGGAGAAGCAGCAAACTTAGCAGCAGGAGATGATTTGGGTCTAATAGTACGCCTCCAAGGAGACTCTTAGCAGCGCTCCTATCATGGGTGTTCTTACATTCTTCAATAAACTCGTCGGTCATCTCAACATAATCTTATTCAGTATCATAACTCTCACTAGACTCGGGTGAGCTAACAGGTGTGGTAGTGTCTTCATTAGGAGTTTTGGTATTTCTAGCTATAGTTCTAGCAATTGTAGCATCTAGGAAAGGACCTAATGAACCACTCTTATCGAGCATAGTAGAAGCAGCATCATAAGCATCAGAAGTTTTAGATTCAGTAGTAGTAGCAGTGTGTGTAGCATGTGTATGTGGTGGTGTAAGGAACTTACTCAAAACATACGGTGAATCAAGGGCAGCAGAGGTGTCCAGAACCGTACCTCTTCTTGTAGTGGATGGTAGAATAGGAACCTTGCCATCACGAGACTTACCCATGATGGATGGATAGCAGCGAATAATAGAGAATCCAAGTGAACTTGATAAATAAAGCTATGCTCCCTGGCAACGGCGCAAGAAAATAGTCTTGATAACCCACAAGTATAGGGGGTGTATCGTAGTATTTTCGAGGGAAGTGAAACCCAATTTATTGATTCGATACAAGGGGAGCCAAAGAATATTTATAAGCCTTAACAACTGAGTTGTCAATTCAGCTGCACCTGGAAACAATCTTGCTCACAACAGTTTATCAGTAGCAATACTTTTGTAGTAGGAATAGTAAAGTAACGGTAGTAGCAAAGCAAAGACAATAGTAACGAAAGCAGTAAACAGTGGGATTCGAGTGCAGTAAGCATAGGGACGGATGGACGGGCGTTGCATGGACAAGACAATTCACATAGCAATCAGAACATAGGGCAATTGCAGATAAATAAGATAAAGCACCCAAGTACTAGACAATCCTAGGCATGTGTTTCATATATAGTCATACGTGCTCGCAATGAGAACTTGCACAACATCTTTTGTCCTGCCAGCCCGTTTGCAGCGGGGCCTCTAGGGAACTACTAGCAATTAAGGTGCTCCTTTTAATAGAGCACCGGAGCAAAGCATTAACACTCCGTGAACACATGTGATCCTCACATCAAAGCCTTTCCGTTCCGGTTATCCCGATTTCTGTCACTTCGGGGCCATAGGTTCCGGACAATAACGTGTGTATACAACTTGTAGATAAGACCAGAAACAATACTATCATAATGAATCAATAATAAGTTCAGATCTGAAATCATGGCACTCGGGCCCTAGTGACAAGCATTAAGCACAACAAGTCGCAACAAAGTCATAAAGCACTAATAAAAGATACTAGGCACCATGTCCTAACAATCTGATGCCATTATATGAACGATCTCATCCAATCCCTACCATCCCCATAGCCTACAGTGGGGGATTACTCACTCGTAGATGGGGAAAACATGGATGGTGGATGGAGAAGCGATGGTGATGATGATGGAGATCGATGGAGATGGCTCCGGGGGCACTTCCCCGTCCAGGCAGGGTGCCGGAACAGAGACTTTCTGTCCCTCGAATCTCCCCTTCGGTGGTGGCGGCGCTGCGGAACTTCTTCTGGAAAAACGTCGAACCCCCCGAAGTTTTTAGGTCAGAAGACTCCTTATAGGCGAAGAGAGAGGCCGAGGGGGTGCCTGGGGGGCCCACACCACCCCCTGGCGCAGCCTGCCCTGGCCCGCGACACCAGGTGGTGTGGCCACCCCAGGGCTCTTCTCCGTCTCGTATTCTGGCTCCTGGAGTCTTCGGGTGAAATAGGATTTTTGGCATATTTTCTGGGATTTTTCCTGATAGTTGGTTTTCTGCACAAAAAGTAGATACCAAGGCAATTCTGCTGAAAACAGCGTCAATCCGCATTAGTTGTATCCAAATCACACAAGTTTAGAGGAGAAACAATAGCAAAAGTGTTCGGGAAAGTAGATACGTTTTGGACGTATCAAGGAGCCTCACTCGCGGAAGTAGAACAAGGACTCACACAAAGGTCCCCACGCCGTCACAACAGTCCTCGGCAAGTAGGACACACCCGGCGATCTAGATCACCACACCAGGCGCACCTCCTAGGATCCGAGCCGCGAAGCAGCACAAGAAACGACAACACCCAACATAGGAGCAGTGGACCCAGAGACGAAAGCCGCACCCGACGATATCAGGACGGAGATGATGAAGATGACCATGGGCTATGCGGGGCCTGCTGTTTTACACAGAGGATTCGCAAAGCCTCAGTACCCAAAGACTTCAAACTTCCATACGACCGACAGCAATACGATGGACGACAGGAACCCAAAGCTTGGTTAGCAGACTATCTAGCCACCGTCAAATTACAGGGCGGCTCCACAATCACTGCAATGCAAAGTCTACAACTACACCTCACCGACACTGCAAGATCATGGTTAAATTAGCTACCCGAAGATTCAATCGGCAGCTGGCACAATCTAGAGGATAAATTCATCCGACACTTCCACTCTACATTCAAAAGACCAGCATCCTTGGAGCAGCTATGAGTGTGCAAACAAAAATCTAGGGAGTCAATTAGAGCATTCATACAAAGATGGAAAATTATCAAAAACACAGCTGAATCCATATCCGATGAAAGGGCCATTGACGCCTTCAACGACGGCCTCTGTGACCGAGAATTCATAGAAGAGCTAGGTCGGGTGAAACCAAAGACAATATCATAGTTAATGGAAATAGCAAACCGCTGGGCTGATGGAGAAGACGCGCTGCATAATAAACGCGCGCGGTCACCCGAAGAAGATAGGGATAAACGTAGAAATGACAGAAGACAAAGGAATAACGATGGGAACGCGGGACCAAGTTATGTCGCAGCAGGTTTTTGGGTGAAGGTAACAACAGAATCAACGACAATAAAGGCGGATACCGTCAGAACAGGGATGACATCAGAGGAAGCTAGTCCGCACAGCGATATCAGCAAAGAGCACAAGACCCACCTATGTCCGCAATACAAATGCTGGAAGGACCCTGTAATATACATTTTTACGTTGACTCAGCAGGCAGGCGACAATCTAATCACTTGATGAAAGATTGTCGAACATTCTTGAAGATGCAGGAGTTATGCAACGCAAAGGCAGCCGAAGCAACAAACCGAGGGTACACATCCACGCCTGGTGCACTAGCTATCGATGCACCACCACTAGTTGCACCACCACAAAATTCAAGAGATCAAAACAACGAGTACCCCAGATCAAAAGGAACAATGTCTATGATTCAGAAAGGGCATCCACCAACAGAATTTAGAAGCTCATCACAAGACAAATCAATATGGCAGAAACATCAATATCAGCTACACCCGAATATCTCCATTGGTCAGAGCAAGAAATCAAATTCAGCAGAGCAGACCACCCACTCCGGGTCCCATGACCAGGTCATTCAGCCCTGATAGTCGAAGCACAAATTGGTGGATTCGATATGAGCAAGGTCTTCATGGATGCAGGGAGTAGCATAAATCTGATCTATGCAAAAACATTGCGAACAATAGGCTATCCCCTGGATAATCTAGCTCCAACAGAAACCTCTTTCCACAGAATAGTACTAGGTAAAGCCGAAATTCCTTTAGGCAAAGTTTTTCTTGACTTTGTTTTTGGTTCCAAAATAAATTTCAGGCGAGAAAAACTCGAATTCGAAGTCATAGATTGGCCATTACAATATCATACAATCCTGGGACGACCAGCTTTTGCACGGTTCATGGCAGTGCCGCATTATGCATATTTAGTAATGAAAATGCCAGCACCAAAGGGAATTATCACGGTAAAAGAAAGCTTCACACGTGCCGACCGTTGTGATCGGGAGTTCAACAAAATCTCTGAATCTTTCGGGATGGCAACAGAGTTTGAGCAACTCAAAAGTTCAGCAAACGCACAACCTCTTGAAGTAACGTGTGTCAATCCCGATCAGGCTTTTGACATGGAAAAAGAAACAAAAGAAGTACAGATCCACCCCATCGACCCGACGAAAAAAACATTCATGGCTTCCAACCTTGATCCCGCATAAGAAAGCATGCTCATCGAGCTCCTCCGTGAGCACTGGGATATTTTCGCATGGCTACCTTCTGACATGCCGGGAATCCCCAGGGAACTCGCTGAGCATGCATTTAATCTGGACCCAAAGGCGAATCCGACAAAGCAACCACTTCGACGCTTCGCAGAACCAAAATGCAAGGCCATTGGAAAAGAGCTCCATCGCCTAACCGATGCCAATTTTATCAAAGAATTAACAAAATCAGAGTGACTCACAAACCCAGTATGTGTTCTAAAGAAAAACACTACAGAACTACGGATGTGTATCGACTTTACTGCACTGAACAAACATTGCCCAAAAGATCACTTCCCATTACCACAAATCAACCAAATCATCGATGCAACTACGGGATGTGGACGTTTTTATTTCTTGGATGCTTATTCAGGATACCACCAGATCAGGATGAAGGAGGAAGATCAGGAGAAAACAACGTTTATCACGCCTTACGGCGTATTCTGCTACACAACAATGTTGTTTGGCCTCAAGAACACTGGAGCAACATATCAGCGGATGATGCAGAAGTGCATGGGAAGCCAAATAGGTACAAACGTGCAAGTATATATTGATGATGTCATAGTTACCACAGGTCACGGATCTATGTTGATCAAGGACCTAGAAGAAACATTCAGAAATCTCGACTGGTTTAGCATCAAACTAAACTCAAAGAAATGTTCCTTTGGAGTTCCGGTAGGACATCTCGTCGGATATTTGGTATCAGCCAGAGGGATCGAGGCTAACCCTGAAAAAATACAAGCTATCCTCACAATGAATAAGCCAAAAAATCTGTGTGGTGTACAGCAATTGGCGGGATGAGTGGCGGCACTAAGTCGTTTTATTGCAAGATTAGGAGAAAAAGTGCTGCCATTCTATGCCCGCATGAGGAAATCAAAAAAGTTCGAATGGACGAAAGAAGCTCAGCATGACTTTGAAGATCTTAAAAGAACACTTTCGACATCCCATGCCATCGTGTCGCCAAAAGAGAAAGAACCTTTACTCCTTTATATTGTTGCCACACATCAGGTCGTCAGCATAGTCCTGGTCGTAGAACGACCCGAAGAAGGGAAGACACACGGTGTGTAGAGGCCAGTATACTTCCTGACCGAGATTTTATCGCCATATAAACAAAGGTACCCACATTACCAGAAGCTAGCATACGGGGTATTTATGACATCACGAAAACTGCGCCACTATTTTTTGGAGCACCCGATCATAGTGGTCAACGAAGCACCTTTGTCAAGCATCCCCAACAATCTAGAAGCAACTGGGCGTGTTTCTCTATGGGGCATCGAATTATCCCCTAGGGATATCACTTATGAGAAGCACAAAGCAATTAAGTCACAAGTTCTGCCAGATTTCATCACAGAGTGGACGGAGCTGCAATGTGCGGGTCCACCTAACCTTTCTAGTGCCTGGACAATGTATTTTGATGGATCAAAAAGAACAGAGGGAGCAGGAGCAAGAGTCGTACTAATATCACCTCAAGGCGACAAAATGCTCTACATTCTTCGGATGAGCTTTGCAAACGCATCCAATAACGAAGCAAAATATGAGGCCGTGTTGCATGGCATGCGGATGGCCAAAGATTGCGGTTCAACTCGCCTAAAATTCTTCGGAGATTCCAATCTTGTAGCGCAACAAGCAATGCATAAATGTGATGCTATTAGTGAAAACATGATTTCTTATCGCGACCTATACAGCATCATGGAGGCTCAATTTGATGGATGTGAAGTATCACATATAGGAAGAACAAGCAACGAGGAAGCCGACAATTTAGCAAACATCGGGTCATTATCTTTGCCAATACCACCAAGAGTTTTTTGGGAAGAAATAATGGAGCGATCAATCAAAGCAAAAAGAGTCTCCGAGGTTGTAGCACCAAAAACAGGGAAAAAGAAACATCCGCAAAAAGAGTCGGGGGCTCCTTCAGAAACCAAAATTATAGAAGAATCCATCAAATAAGAAGAATGAGAAATCAGAGAGGTTATGTTAATCGAACCAACCTGGATGCAACCGTATATAGCATACATGACTAAAGGGGAACTGCTAGAGGATGTGATAGAGGCCCGAAGAATCACCCGACGATCAAAGGCCTTCAAGATAATCAAAGGAGAACTATACAAAAGAAGTATTTTGGGTGTGTTGCAACGTTGCGTAACACCCAAAGAAGGAAAAATTATACTTAAAGATATACATGAAGGAGTCTGTGGCCACCACGCTAGCAGTGAAGCAAGTGATGCAAAAGCATTCAGGGCAGGATTCTATTGGCTCAATGCAGTACAAGATGCCAAAGACACCGTCAGAACATGTGAAGCATGCCAAAGATTCGCAACAAAACCTGGAGCACCCGCAACTGAGCTGAATCCCATACCCTTAGCTTGGCCTTTCGCTTAGTGGGGACTCGACATGGTGGGAAAACTTCACAAATCATCGCCAGGAGGACATGTCGTTCTGTTAGTAGCAGTCGACAAATTTACTAAATGGATTGAAGCAATGCTTGTCAACACCCAAGATGGAACTTCGGTTGTGAATTTTATCAAATCCATAGTATTTTTGTTTGGCGTACCAAACAGCATTATCACGGATAATGGGACCAACTTCACTTCCAATGAGTTCAAGGAGTACTGACAGGAGATGGGCATCAAGATGAGCTATGCTTCGGTAGCTCACCCGCATACAAAGACAGGTCGAAAAAGCCAATGGACTAGTCACCGTTGGACTCAAAAAGAGATTATTGGCACCACTCGACAGAGCAAACGGATTATGGGTGGATGAATTGCTATCCGTGTTATGGAGTTTATGTACAATTGCAAATAATCCAACACTGGAGATGCCTTTCTTTTTTGTCCATGGTGCGGAAGTCGTGCTTCTAGTTGAGGTATCACACGAATCGCCAAGGGTAGCTGCATATGATGAAGTGGAATCAAGAGAAGCACTCGAAGATGATGTGGATGCGCTTGATGAAGCTTGAGATGAAGCCCTCCAAAGAGCAACTGTGTACCAGCAAAACTTGTGCAATTACCATAGTAGGAGATTGTGACCTAGGTCCTTCGCAGTAGGGGACCTAGTTCTTCGCCTCAAGCAAGATGGTCATAAGAAGCTAGAATTGCCATGGGAAGGACCATACATTGTGACAGAAGTTATTCCTAGAGGAACATATCGACTACAAGACAAGAAGACATGAGTAAATTACTCAAATCCATGGAACGTAGCACAACTACGATGCTTTTATGCATAAGATTATTTACAAATATGATAAGAGTTACAGTTCGGCTTATTAAGCCAAGATGTCCAGGATAAAGGCTAAATAGCCATCCGATCAAAAGAATAATGTACCATCGATTTTTGCCTTATATGTAAAGAGATAAGTTATTTATACCTTTTTTCACAAAGATTAATGATTTCCATCAAGCTAACATCAATTATGAGCTTATGTCCAGATACAGGCATCTGAACATAGCCTCGGGGGCTACTCCTGTCGAGAGCACTAGGGAGCACCCGATAAAGAATTCAGATGTGTATGAAGTATATTTATAGTAGCTAAAACCTTTTGAGTTTGACACCTATGTATCCTCAAAAAAGGAGTTACTCCTATCGGGAGATTGTATAAAATAATCTGATATAATCAGAAAGAGTGGAAGCCTAGTAGGCCACCGACAAAAAATCCAAAAATCTCGGATCTCGTTCAGACGCGACAAAAAATCCGAATGTCGTGTTCAGAAACATGAAGATAAGACCCCAAGATTCGTCCTGTGTGGCCTGGTAATTGCACAAGAATGCGCTCTGCCAGAAAAATCCTTATCAACGATACGATGAAAAATCCCGATGGACTCGTTGGGTACCCGATAAAAATAGAAAACTAGAATTCAGTATTCAGTAAGACCTCAGCGGCTCGAACTAAATTACGTCAGTTACAAAAATTCTGGATTCAAGCCTGGGGACTTGAGTTTGATGTAGGTCAACCTTGTTTTTTCCTAGGAGCAATTAACCAATTCCCGATCCATCGGAAGCATTAGACTCGTTGTACCAAATCCCTAAAAAATACAAAGAGCGAAAAAAGAAACTTTGAGACTCAACCTGAAACTGCGGTTCAGGTAGAGTCTCTGGGGCTAATGACATGGGTATGATTACTTGGACGCTCATTATTCACTACCCTACATTGGGTAAAAGGCTTACGGCCCATAAGGATTCCAGATAACGGCCCGAGGAAGCAACCAACAGAGACTTTTTATTGTATTAGGAAAGAAACCACGAACCGACATTATGTTGGTATTGTAATCACACGTGTATGAAACCTATCCGCATACAGCTTTGAGACCCGACCTATTATATATAGGGCGGGAGAAGCCCAAGCGAGGGTACCGAAATCTAGAGGACAACTTGTAATAGAGTGTTTTCCCAATATTCAGGCAACTTTGTCTTCATTGTTTTCCTGACATCCGATGAAATCCCCAGCGTTCTCTTTTCCGCGAAATACCAAGTCCATCACCATGGGCATTGCCGAGGTCACCCCTCGTCAGGACCCAACCCTCTCCTTGTTCGACCTAGTACTGTAGCGATGCCCCCTCTCTTGTCCTTTGTGCTTGGAGGAAGGAAGGAGAGAGAGATTCCATCCTTGCATATCTTGGCAAAAATATTGCAGTTTAATTCACAGTAGCAACAAAGTCCTCTCTGTACTCCTCTAACACGTACCTGAGACCCACACGACACCCTCCACCTCCCATATTGTCCAACATGGGGCCCTAGAACCCTCCTAGCTCCCTCATGAGCAAAGTCCACCATGGACTACTCCCCTTCGGGCTTTATACCAACATGCCACCCCAGCCCCGCTCCTCACTGCCTTTCCACTCCCACTCCATCACACCATCATCCATAGTAGTCTAGCCACCCCTCTTTGCATGCATCGATGTGGAGATGGTAAAAACCTCCCCTCGGACTGCAAGGAAAAGGGAGATGTGGTCGATGCTCCACTACCCCTCTCTGTCTTCTTTGTTGCAGCATGACCCTCTTGTCGAGATCTATATAACCCCACTCTCTGTTTCTCTCAGGGCTGCCCCAAGCATCGCATCTGACGTGAACCTGTGGCCTCCGTCGCGAGCGCTATCATGCAAGTCACCACCTATGCCAAAATCGTCACTCCCGCCCCTTGATGAGATTGTCATGATGAACCGAGTCTCCTCGTCGACTCTTCGTCACCAGGGAACCCTCCTAGGAGAGCCACCTGTTGGGTTCACAGCATAGAAAACAAAATTTTTCCTACGATGGGAACTATTATACGCCAAGATCTATCTACTAGATACAAGCAACAAGTGGATATACATCCATAGAGAACATACCCTCGAAAAACAACAAAGCTTTGTTAACGAGATGGAACTTGTGGATGATGTAGTCGAACGCTTGCCGATCTTAAGATCGTGTGGAAGTCCTAGCGCCAGAAATCAGCAGCGCATCCGTCCTCGCACACACGTTCAGGCCACCGAACAACATCCACCTCCTCGCTCCAACAATGCAGTGGAAGCAGAAACTCCTTCCAGACGAAATGCCACTGAGAACATGTATCTCGCTAATCCGAGACCATGGGGAATAATTCTAGAGGGGGAGAGAGATCCTTCATGAGGAGGTGTGAGTGTGAAAGAGTGAGAGGGGGCCTTTTATAGGAGGAGGGGGTGCCCCTCCCCATGGTCGGTGCCCCATGGGGGGTTCTCCTTCACCTCCCTCATTCATGTGGTGGTAAACCCTCCACATAAATATGCACCTTCACATTCTCTATTAAAGTCTCCACTTTAAATGCATTGAATTTCTCCAAATTTAATGCTCTCTCATTTAATAAAACTCTTTTATTAATTTTGTTCATAATTTTGTTCATAATTTTGTTAATTACTTTAATTAACAAACATTCACATAAAACCCCCTGCAACATTTCAATATCACATGCATAACCAATTTCAGCAATTTCATCCGAAACAATTTTGGTGTCTATTGAAATAATTCCAGCGCTTTGCAGTTCTTTCGTCTAGAACATATTTGCTTCAAATGGTGTTTGGCAACCCTTAAGTGTGTCACCCTACGGTTCACGAATAATGCAGACATGATCGAGACCGCTCTCAGATCAATAATCAGAAGCGGGACCTGGAGATCCATACTAACTCCCACACATTCAATGATGACTTCTATGATCGAGAGAACCTTTAACGATAGTAACTAAATCCCTTTGTATTACGATATATTACATGTCCAAGATTTGATCATCAGTATATTAATACTTAGTTTGGTCTCGTTACCGACATGCACTCTTTTCTTGTTCCCATGATATAACATTCTAGTGTTCACATCACTTGCTTGCAAGCTATCTTAATATGATATCACCGAGAGGGTCCATAGTATATGTATTCGTCATCGGGATTGAGAAATTCCACTCTTGATCCACGAGCCTCAACATAACACCCTCAGAATACCTGAACCCATATTTATAGTCACCTTGTTATGGTGTGACGTTTGATGTTATCAAAGTATTCTTTCGGTGTTAGCAATTAACATGATCTCATGGTCTAAGGATAAATATTACTTCGTATGATGCTATAGCAATATAAACATAATTACTTTGATCGTAATGCTATACTTCGGATGAATGTTCATCACATCATTCAGCAATGCCGTGACCTCGTTATTAACAACATCCAATGTCCATGATCAGGAAACCTTGATCATCTTGTTAATCAACGAGCTAGTTTATAAGAGAGGCATAACTAGGAACCCTTTATTTGTTTATTAAACACACATGTATTAACGTTTCCAATTAATACAATTATAGCATGAGAAAGAACTTTTATCATAAACATGTAATAAGATAATAACAACTTTATTATTGCCTCTCGGGCATATTCCCTTCAGTCTCCCACTTGCACTAGAGTCAATAATCTAGTTTATAAACTTGCGCATTTAACACTTATGGCTTTCTGGTGTTGTATATATGCGTTTACTAGTGGTAAACATAATCGCCGGATCTGACACTTTCAGGTCCGTGTGTATTTGCATGTCTTTGCGTCTCTAGACATCACTCATTCTCAAATGAGATGACATTGTATAAATTTGGTCCTTTGGTGAGACCTTTAGTTTTATTGGGTTAAAATATGTTGATATTTTTGTCATACAATATATCTTCATAGTATTAGCCCACTTTGAACCACACCTAGTTTGATAACAAACTACTTAACACAAATGCCCTCCTTTGCTGCTACTATAGCAGTCATATACTTAGCCTTTTGTTGTAGTATCCGTCACAATGTCTTAACTTTGGAACTCATCCAAATCCATCATGGAACTTCCTTTCCATTACATTGTGCCACCCATAGTTTAAACTGAGATAAATTTAATATGTATCTTGTGAAAAATTAGTATCAATGTAACACTTTACAATGAACTACTTTCCATTATTTTTCACTTATAAATGATATATTCTTAGTTCTTCCAAAGCTCATAAGTATATCTTTTACTATCGTCCAATGATCATCTTATGAATCATTCTGGTATATGCTCACAATATTTAGAGATAGGACATATCTGGATATATACATATCACAGTATTATTGATCAAAATATTCATGTGATTTCACTCACCAAGTGTCGAAACACTTGAATCTCGTTTCATTCACCAAGTGTCAATACACTTGAATCTTGATTCAACCTTTTCCATGCGGCAAAAAGCTTTCTTGTCATTTCCATATTGAACTCATTCAATATCTCATATATGTACGTCTGGCACAACCATGTTAGTGCCTCACTCTATCCATATAGACATTGATGCCAAATATTCCGTTTTTGCCCAAGTCTTTCATCAAAATCTAATTTTAATGAAATTCTTAACCCATGTCAATAAAAGATACACCATTTATAATCAACAATATGTACTCTACATAATGTATTGGAAATTTTTTTCAGTGCTCCCACTTAATTTCTTGCAAATGCAATCATCTTCATTGTTTCCGATGAAATTAAACATTTTAACAGTTTCACCACGGTGAAGATTCCAACTCCGCTATGCTTACTTCAACAATTGAAGTCTACATGCCCTTTTAGCATCCTTTGAATTAACAAAGCCCTTCAGACCGTGTCATGTACACGTCCTAGGTAACCATTCTATTATAAGAACATTGTTTTATTTGTTCAACTATCATATATCAAATTATATGTAGTGGTTGCTACATTAATCCGTCTAGACTAAATATCGCTATGAAAGATCAAATCTTATCATAGTTAACTCTTTGAACATTGTTGTAAATTCTTTTCCGACATGTCAACTATTTCATAGATGTCAACCATCCATGTCTATTTCTTTATAGATCCAAACATGATCGATAGGCTTCATGCCTTTTCGGAGGGTCTTCCAAGTTCAAAGCTTGATTTCTCGTGTATGGAAACTATCATGGATTTTATGACTTCTAGTCATTTTATGGAGTCAGGGCCCATCATCGCTTCTTTGCATGCAGTCGGTTCATCATTGTCAAAACAATAATGACTTGTTTATCAAATCTAGCTATTTCATCGTTACCCGATGCATACAGTTCGAACAGGAACTCTAATCTCCAAAATCACAACCTTTGTAATCACGGGAGCCATGAGCATTGTGGCCGCCATCAGGACACTTTCCGGTGGTGCGCTACTTATCACATATAGCTAAGGTTCAATAACCTTATCAAAGTTCTACTGTCCTCCCACTTAACTTTTCGCAAAAATTCCTTCTCAAGAAACTTAACGTTCCAAGCGACAAACTCTTTTGTCCTCGATGTTATGGAGGAATACCCAAAAATTCTTTGGGATAACCTACAAAGAAGTGCTTATCCGACTTTGGTTGTAAACATTTTACTTATGCATAGCATACCAAATTTAAGAAAAGACAACTCGGGTTTTACCCCGAACAATAACCCATATGGTGTCATTTCAACAGATCACGATGGTGCTCTTTTCAGTGTAAAAGCGGTAGTCACTAAAGCTTTAATCCTTAAAACATAATGGCAGTTCTATAAAAGACACCTTTGATCTTACCATGTAAAACATGGTTCGATTTGATCTCTCAAACATGCCATACTCCTATGGTTTATCGGGAAATGCAAATCCATGGAACAATTCCTCAAATGTTAGGTGTTATATTAAACATGTAACTCAAATATCTTCCTTTATGATCGAATCATAAACTCTTTATTTTCTTGTTACAATAATTTTCAACTTCATCTTGAATGTATCTGAACAATTTTCAAATGTTTCTTACTTCTTCCTTATTAAGTAAATATACAGATATATTCACTCAAATTTTCGGAGAAAGCATATCAAGTCAAAAGATCCACCACACATGGCTACATATATTGGACTATATACATCAATATGCACAATTTCCAATAAGTTAGTCACCCGTTCCATTTTGGCCTATGAACGGAGTTTCAATTATCTCGAGGAAAGTCTCACAAGCGTCATTTGATCAAAACCGAAGACTCCAAAAATCCATCAACATGGAGTTTCCTCATGTTTTCTTTCCAATATAATTTAAACGGCGATGTCACTTCATAAGTGATCTTTCAATCGTTTGTCTTCCAACATTTTAGTATTAGTTTTATGGACGTGATTTCTCCAACTAGACTTGTAAAAGTTCACCCATCTTCTATGGAATACGGTAATTATTTGAACAACCATTGTTCTCATAATATCATAACAAAATAACAATTATTGAAGGCAAGTTTTTATGTCAACGAGAAACACAATACCAATTTATTTGTTTTTGATGAACACCATCACATATTCTTTTGCTAGTTACTTAGGCCATTGCAGTTCATGGATTGCGTTGCTTTGTGTGACATTTCACACCAACCAATTCGGTATCCAATACCTAAGAACCACATTGTTTAACAAGCAAAGAATACATCCATCACATGTATATCATCTATATACCTAAGCTGGATTTTTCCGACCTTTTCTTTTTTCTGCCAAATATTTTATAGATTCTCTTTCAGCATTTCCTTTTCTTTAAAAGAATTTATCAACATCAATAGTGGCGTCATACACATGACACATAGTACAAAGCGTGTATAGTCAAATACTAATACCTTTGGACGTGCACTTTAAAGTGGATCACCATCATCAAATGTTTGGTGTTCTTTCAAAAATCCATTCTTTAGTAATCTTTTAGTGTAGTAAACATTTTACCTACATCTTCTATTCATACTTATCATGACAACTTTCATTATCAAGCTATTATAGCTTATAAGGACAAATCGTGAGTATAATGTCAGTTCCCAAAACCTTTTTGGGAGATAGGATATCTAGCGTCTCCAACATTCACAAATTCTCATACAATATGAGAACATGTATTTTGCTAAATTATACTCTATCATACTGCAACCATAAACATTGTTTCAGATATCAAATATCTTCCACACATGATGGTTTCTGAAACAATTCTTTCAGCTCCTAGATAACCTCGATATTAAAAATAACTTTTGAATATCAAGAATCATGGAGGCAAACATGATACTTTAGATACTAACATTGGAATTCTTACTCTCGATTTAATACTACTTATTAAACTTCATGGAGTAAATAGAGTTTTCTGAAAGTTTCCAATAGGACTTCTAAACTTTAAATTGACATTCAAAACAATACGATACCAGTTCGTAAAGTAAATATCCAGAATTCTATAGTTCTATTATCTCAAAACTAATCATAAGGTAGTAAACGGATACCAATGAATACAACAAATTATGCAAATTCACTTCGATTTTAGTTTATGATAAATTGAGTTCGACTAATCCAAATTACGAATGAACTCCCACTCAAAAACAACATCCGTCGTGTCTTTTTGGTGATTACATGAACCAAATCCACTACACCAAGTCCGATCATCATGTGAGTCGGTGTAGCTTCAAAGGCGAGCATCTATATGGGCATCATATCAACTATATGACTCATCCTTAACCTTTCGGTCCGTGTTCCTAGGACATGTCTTTACATGCTAGGCTTGCCAAGTAAGAACCTTAGTACTCGCGTGTGTAAAACTGTCTTACACCCATTGTATGAAAGCACAGAGTCGAGTACACCCAATCATCATGTGATGTCTCGAAACACGATTCATAGAACGGTGCATACTTAAGGAAGAACACATTTTTATCTTGATATCTAAAAGAGGGATCATCTTATAATGCTACTAAAGCGCCAAACAAGCAATATAAGATGCAAACATTAAATGTGTAAAGTAAAATGATATGGTTCTTATACTTGATCACTGTCATGTGTATCGTGGTATGATCTTTATCATTCCTTTATGTGTAAGGCCAAGGTGTATGGAACTTACATGTTATGTGTGTTGCAAGAGTATCAACTATACATCAACTTACAACATTACCATATCATGACACCAACCCAGCAACGATCTAAACTAAACGCCTCTAATTTATCAATTTCAAGTTTTACGTGCCTTAGGGATTTTAAAGATAGAACCGTTCTTACCTAAGAACATGGAACCACAATGATGATAATCAAATTATTAGAAACTCGTTGTAAATCAGATATTGACTATAGTAGGAGAGACAGACACCCGCTAGCCACTTATGCAAAACTAGTTGCATGTCAAGCGTGGAACATGTCTCATGTGCGAGGACATGTAAAGTTAGTCCTGGCTGCTTCATCCCACTATGCCACCAATATCCAAAATACATGAAAGAAGCAATAAAATGATCATCATTGCCCACATACTCATATGTGTACTACTCGTGCAAAGAATCTACGCATAGATCAGGCTCTGCTACCACTGTTGGGTTCGCAACATAGAAAACAAAAAAAATCCTATGATGGGAACTATTATACGCCAAGATCTATCTACTAGATACAAGCAATGGTCGGATATACATCCATAGAGAACATACCGTCGAACAATAACAAAGCTTTGTTAAGGAGATAGATCTCATGGATGATGTAGTCGAACGCTTGCCGATCTCATGATCGTGTGGAACTCCTAGCACTGCAAATCAGCAGCGCATCCGTCCTCGCACACACGTTCAGGCCACCGAACAACCTCCACCTCCTCACTCCAGCGATGCAGCAGAAGCAACAACTCCTTCTAGACGCAATGCCACCGGGAACATGTATCTCGCTAATCCGAGACCATGGGGGAATAATTCTAGAGGGGGAGAGAGGTCCTTCACGAGGAGGTGTGTGGGTGAAGGAGTGAGAGGGGGGGCTTATATGGGAGGAGGGGGTGACCCTCCCCATGGTCGTCGCCCCATGGGGGTGTCCCTTCACCTCCCTCATTCATGTGGTGGTAACCCCTCCATATAAATATGCCCCTTCACATTCTCTGTTAAAGTCTCCACTTTAAATGCATTGAATTTCTCCAAATTTAATGCTCTCTCATTTAATAAAACTCTTTTATTAATTTTATTCATACTTTTGTTAATTACTTTAATTAACAAACATTCACAGAAAACCCGTGCAACATTTCAATATCACATGCAAAACCAATTTCACCCGAAACAATTTTGGTATCTATTAAAATATTTTTCCAGCGCTTTGCAGTTTTTTCGTCTAGAACATATTTGCTCCAAATGGTGTTTGGAAACCCTTAAGTGTGTCACCCTACGGTTCACGAATAATGCAGACATGATCGAGACCCCTCTCAAATCAATAATCAGAAGCGGGAGACTCCCACACATTCAACAATGACATTTGTGATCGAGAGAACCTTTAACGATAGTAATTAAATCCCTTTGTCTTACGATATATTACATGTATGAGATTTGATCATCGGTATCTCAATACTTAGTTTGATCTCGTTATCGACATGCACTCTTTTCTCGTTCGCGTGATATAACATTCTAGTGATCCCATCACTTGCTTGCAAGCTGATATCACCGAGAGGGCCCAGAGTATATCTATCCGTCGTCGGGATTGACAAATTCCACTCTTGATCCATGAGCCTCAACATAATACCTTCAGAATACCCGAACCCATCTTTATAGTCATCCTGTTACGGTGTGACGTTTGATGTTATCAAAGTATTCTTTCGGTATTAGCAATTAACATGATCTCATGGTCTAAGGATAAAGATTACTTCATATGATGTTATAGCAATATAAACATAATTACTTTGATCGTAATGCTATACTTCGGATGAATGTTCATCATATCATTCACCAATGATGTGACCTTGTTATTAACAGCATCCAATGTCCATGATCAAGAAAGCTTCATCATCTTGTTAATCAACGAGCTAATTTATAAGAGAGGCATAACTAGGAACCATTTATTTGTTTATTAAACACACATGTATTAACGTCTCCAATTAATACAATTATAGCATGAGAAATAAAATTTTATCATAAAAATGGAATAAGATAATAGTAACTTTATTATTGCCTCTTGGGCATATTCCCTTCACCATCAATCCTTGCTGAACCGCACTAGGGTTGTAGAAGCAAGTGAAGATTGTTGATCTCGTGTTGATCTAACAGCTAGCTTTGCCCGGTACCACTTCGCGCCTCGCTATCACTGACCGGTGGGTGTGCCCGCGCGTCTGATTCCCACGAATTCCCATGTCCATGGAATCCGGGATGGGCCGGCTCGACACTGTGTTGCCCGGTCTGGTCAGATCCTGCATGTCCTATGATTTTTTCTTTTTCCAAATCTTTTTCTATTTCTAGATTTATTAATCTACTATTTGGAATAAATACCAAATAAAATGGAAAATAAAGGAAAGCACCAATATCTAATTTTTTTGCACATACCTATGTGTTTTTCTCAGCATGCAAGACTTGATGTTAGTCAAAAAAGTACATACACATTTTCTGGCATTTAAATTACTAAAGTTTGTTCTTTTCACTCAAAAATCAATTGATGGAGTTATCTAACTCCACATTAATTCATTCCAATTTATTATGCAAGGTATTTCTTGATAACTTGCATGTGTCGTTGGTCTCATACCAAAAAGATATGTAAAACAATAGTAGTGAAAAAGACAAGATAAATATATATCTGAATTTCGAAATTTCCCTAGGTCATTCTAATAATTATTTTTATTTGAATCCAACTCTCAGCGATCTTGGACTCAAAGATCTAACAAACCCACTAAGAACAAATTCAATTCACCTAGAGAGAATTTCTGGTGAATTAAATACCAAAACTATAGCTATTTTCATTAGAAAAATCATAAGAAAGTAAATATAAATTCTAAAAATGCAAATCCAATTTTGTTGAGCTCCATAACTTCATATCTATCTGGTGGTATGACCCTTTCTTGATGAAAAATTATTTGGTATTGTGAAGCCTATTATGTTGTTTGTAAGCCCTATTTTATATTTAATTGTTTCAAAAAACATCACCAATTTTATTTTCGCAAAACCTAGCTTATCAGTGCTCAGTAATGATGGTTGCATCTATGAAATTGTTTTATCAACCTTAAAGACCAGAAATGGCCTTTAAACTTAATTTTATTTTTTAAGTGCTTGTGTGTTGGTTTTTAAATAAAAAATGCCTTAATTGACCTAATTAGAGAAAACAGTATTCAATAGTGATTAAGTGTTTTAGCTTAGTTACTAAATACTTTTGTGTTTTTTTGTTGTTTGGGGATATGAGTATGATAGTGTGATTGATGTGTGCTTGTTTGGGTGCTTTGCATGTCTACTTGATTGCGATGATAGGCACGAACAGCTGTTGAGTTCGAGGAAGGAAGAGAAATCGAGGACATCGAAGAGGAAGTCTAGGGAAAGGTTGCCAACCAAGGAAAGTCGCCTGCTTGTTCATAGCTTGTCCTAATATTATAATTATGCATGTTTTACTTACCTACTTTACACAAATTGCATTATTTTACCACACTATTATTATATCTTAAAGTAGTTTGGCTCCTCTAGGCTATGGCACCATGGTATTGTTAAGTACAACCCCTTGTGACACCCATACTTTCCATTTTGTAAATTAGTATGGTGATTAACACCATGCCCCCTTGAAGACCCCTTTTAGCCAAATCAAAACTATAGGTTGGGAACCCCTTGAAATGTTTACAAATGGTTTTGATCCTAAAACCTTGGGAAGGTTTCCTTACCAACAGAAGGTTTGAAAAAACGAAAGATTTTGTTTTCAAATGGTCATGGGAAGAGAGGAAGAAAAAATGTTTACGAAAACATGCCATGTTCTATGTAGTCCTGCTAGAACAATTAAACCGTGCAACCACATTACCCTAGAGTGGGACGAGGCTTAACTCTAAGTTTGTTTATTCTAGTATTGGATGCCTCAGAACTACTTATAAGGGATCATATCCCTCGAAGTCGGGTGTCCCCAGCATCAAGGGTCATTAGTTGGGAATAGTGATCTAGGGGAGATGCAAACTTCCTTCGAGTGCAGCTGGACACTACTATGAGCCTCTCATTGAAAGTGCACACTTGGCGGAGTGGAAAATGTGCTTTGGATGGTCCTTGGTACCCTATGCCAAGGTGTTGAGAGGAACACCTCATATGGTAGGCGCCCATGCTGGTGTAGACATCCTAAGGGTTTTGTTTGATTATACGAACCCCACATACTTGTGTATGCCGACCCATGGTTGATCAAGACAGATGTATCGAATCTTGTGGGTAAAGTGTGCAACCTCTATAGAGTGTAAACCTATTCAAATAGCCATGTACGCGGTCATGGACAGTTGGAAAAGTTGTTGCTTAGCAGTATTGTTTATTTTCAGAAAGGATTTGGAAAAGCGAAGTCTTTGGAAAAGGTTTTGGTCATGGAATGAACGGAAGAAAAGGAAAGGTTTTGGTCATGGGATGGCCATATCATAAATTAATTGTTTTGGTCATGGGATGACCGAGAAGGAAAAGTGGGTGACCCCATCCTAGTAGTTTTCAACTTCAAAATGCTTTCAAATGTTCTTCAACAAAGGTATAGAGATGATATATCTACAAGAGAAACTGGTTTTGGAAAAGAGCCTTAGATAGATCCATCCTCCTACCACAACCATATTGCATATCCTTTTATAATGTTCTTCCTTAGGTGGTTTGCAAGTACATTCAAACGTACTTTCTAGCATTGTCCATGGCTATTTACTTGGTCAGACTTCAAGAAGGAAGACGAAGAACAAGCAGGAGACATTGACTGCTATGCAAACTAGGACATTCTCCTAGTTAGTTGCCTGTAGGGTTAATGTGTGAATTGGGCCGACGCTTCGATGAAGTTCTGCTGCATATGTTTGGTGTTAGCCCGACGAGGCTTACATAAGGTATAGCCATAAAGTAATGGATGTATGATTTGTATTTTTTATGTACTGGATGTACTCCTTGATACTTTTTGATTATGCTCCACGACACACTAATCATGGGGTCATGGTTTAAGGCATAAGGGATTCTTGGATAGCTAATCCGAGGGCCTCACAACGTGCTCCTTTAGTGCGGCATCCTATGGCATGGGTTCCTCCGGCACGCTCCACCAACATGCACGACTAAGAGGCCAGTCGATCCATCGTGCACCAGCATCACAACTAGGAGTGTGACTTGTTTAGTTATAGTGACAACAAAATATATTAGGATGACACTAATAAGTTATTCTAGCTAGCTAGGGACGGAGTTGTGGGTGTTGTCTAGAGATGTTTAAGCTAGAGTTTATTTTATGTATAATTTGCAACATATCATTCTAGAGTTTAAGTTTCGAATGTTTTATGTTTAATATGCCACTCGTCATACTAGAGTTTAAGTTTAGAATGTTTTATGCTTAATGGGCAACCAATCATAATAGAGCCTAAGTTTATGATGTTTTTATGTAGAAAATAGATCGCATGTGCGCCAAGCATGGTGGTAAGAAGCTAGGTTTGTGCTCGTATATGGTTCAGTACCCTGTAGAGTTTACGTGACTAAGGGGCGACTCTAGGGACTTATGCCTACAGCTTTCAAAGAACTTTCTATATAAGATGGTATATTTTAATTCAAGGTGTTGGTTGAATTTCTCATAGTTAGCATAAAAATGTATATTTTGTTGTTCTTTAAATATTGCTCGGTACATCCCCTTTCTAGCAAGCCGTGAAGTCCCGGAGAAACTCAACATTGGCATCAATGAGGATAACGAAGTTGTGGCCCACCTCAGCATGCATGACATGGCAGTCCAAGTTGTTGTCACAAAATAAGAGACCGAACCTATTTCGGTTGCTATTGCTGGAGACAATTTGCCGAAGAGAAGGAGTTTTGCGCTGGGGGAAAGTCATGTATCTTTAAAAGGATAATCATCCAAAATCATGGTTGAAAACAATGTTGCATAAGAAAAAATTATACTAGATCGCTAGTGCTATTATTAAGAAGAGTGTTGATTAGTGCTATTGTTGTTATTGTTGAAATGTTAAACTACTATTATAATTGTACCATTGAAGTGTTAAACTTGTTTTATTGTTGGTACTATTTGTTAAAAATCATAAATATTGCCACATGGCAGCAAAAATCGGCCAAATGCTCATTTTTCTACCATGGCAGGTTTTTTTGTTGCATGAATTGCAAATTTCTGGCATGACATAATATGTACACGTCACTAGTATTTATGTTACATGTGGCACATCTCATACATGCCACTAGTATGAGATGCCGCCAGTATCAAATACCATTGGTCAACATCAGTAGCATGCCAAAAACAAATGACTAATGGCTATTTGGCAATTCCACTAGTATAATGTTTCCTACTAGTGGCCATGCCTCATGTACTCTTTCCTTGGGGTGAGGCTGCACATCGCGTGCCTTTGTGCTTACTGCCTCAACCCTCTTGCCATCGTTATTTGTTTGGAATGAGGTCGAGCCAACAAGTTATGGATCTAGATGGATGAGTTCACTCTGACTTTCACCAGCATGATCATAAGATTGTGTAAGACTTTATGGATGGATCTCGACGGGCTTATAGAGACATGTGACAAGATTATATTAAACCACAGTTTATTCCTAGGAATACTGTAGAATCTAGGGCTTCATATTTTTCTGAACGGTCTAAGGCTTCATATTAGATGTCACTTTACTTGTCAAGATGGTCTTCATGTATATGTAGGTGTCGGTGGTAGGAGTCTTCATTTAATATGTTAGGTATTTCATGTCTTGCATGTTAATTTGATCTCGTGCCCTTCCTTTAATAGTTTTATGATTCAGCAGTCATGGTAGATGTCCTCGTGAAGATGTGTGACCGGGTCGATGGAGTTCTTGTTCTAGGAATTCTTCTCATGGATGGGGTATAGGACCCTAGGCCGAAGAGATACATATTATCCCCGCTTATCGCCAAGATGGCCACATATTTTAGGAAACACGCTCTAAAGGAGCAGTCCCCAGAGAAGTAAAAAAACCATCGGAGTAAATTGCCCATAATTGGGTCTTTGATTGTTGAATATATGACCAATTTTCCATAATATTTAGTCTATGAAAATAGTAGATAAATCACAATGACAAAAACATAGAATACATTAGTCAAGCAAACTAAACTAGACAATTGGATCGAATCTAAAACATTTTCTAGAAGAAGAAATTCTAGGATGATCATGAACATTAAAGACATAATTGCATTGGGTTCGCGGTGCCATTGTTGCCCACGACGTCAAAGATGTTGTTGATGTTAAGGAAGTAATATTGTTGGGAAAGAGTCGATTGATTAGTGATACCAGTAGTCCGGCGAGAACTGCCCCCAAAAGTCCCTCTCCCATACATAATCACGAGAAGCAGGGTTCTACAGGACTACCGTCATGTCTCGTGGTGCACACCAGAAAAAAGGATGGGGAAGACTTGGACAGCGGTGCATGGAGCTGGCACGAAGAAGTCTCATGTGTTGTGGATTCGTCTATAGTGAGGAGTGGCCTATTTGTATACCATGTAGGCGAAACGAATGGTCACAAAGAAGATGAATTGATGAACGATTTAAATTTGTGTAATGCCCCAGCATTTAGGGATACAGAAGTGAGTATGTGCATTTGCATTTATGCATAAGAAAATCTGAGGAATTTTTGGGCAAACTAAAACATTGGAGAGATCATGGTTTCTTTCACTTTGATGAGTTAGGGTTTAGCTCATTCAGGTGAATGTTATAAATTCTGACATGACCTCTAGATGTTTTGAGCAGTTTTCGGGTAAGTAATTTAATTGACATTTACATTTGAATTAACTTTGAAATAATTCAAATTATAAGAATTTAGGAGTTGATTATTTTAAAAGAACGTTTGAGTGATTTAATGTGAAGTATTATTACATTATATAATAAGAATACAATAAAAGGAAATTCAAGACATTAAAGTAATTCAAACAAAGACACATAAATAGAAATCTTTATTCCTTTGTTATCCAATGCATTACAAAGATATACAAGGATATAACAAATAAGAAATTACAATAAAAGTAATAACTCCAAATAAAGAAAAATAACGCTTTATTGAATATACATATATATATTACATTGTTTCTACAAATGAATAAAAGAAGATTACAAAATCATAAAAATAAAACCTAAACTACTTACCCTAAACTAAATCTTGTATCTTCATATATTTCTTGTAATATTCTGTACCTACAAGCAAACAAAGAAAAGAAAAAAGGGTTAAAGTTAGTGATTTTTTCTCTCAGTTTAAACTGTGAAGTGCACTGTTTACATACATCATTGAACAAAAATGAATAAGGGGCAAGTTTCACCAAAAATACAACATATTTTCTTAATCAAACATTTTCCTCAGTTCGCAGCAGACAAAGGGGCAAGTTTCACCAGAGAAGTGGAAGTAAAAGAGGTGAATCAAGATATTCTGACTTGAACTGGTCCATAGCAGTGCAAGAAGCACAAACACATGGATTCTTGTGTGTTGTCGACGCATGAGAGTTGTCTGTGAGAGAGAGATATATAGATACATAGTTGTAGCAGAGAGAGTCCTCTCTACTGAACAAACACCACACCACTTAGAACAGCAAGAACATCAGCATCTTATCTTTGTTCTTCCACCAGATCAACCAACATAGCACCAAAGTAATCCATTAATCATCAAGCCAACATGGTCACCTAGGAAGAGGATCATGTGTTGGTCAAGGCCAAGTTAGGAGTAGGTTAAGGAGAAGAAGGCCAAGCTTATCTCAAGAGGGATCTTGACAAGCTCACCACTATAAGCAAGGGCATCACAGCCACCACAACTACCTCAACGTCAGCATCAGGTTGGGTGTTTCCAAGAAAATCATGCCTTGTATCTATTCTTATTATTTATAAGGACATGGTTTGTCGGATTGGATGAAATCCTTAGAGTTACACCCAAATGGGGGTGTAAACTCATCACATGATGGTAAAAATCCACTAGTAGCATATATTGCCAACTAGATCTTAGTCTTTGCAACTTTGATCTAATCCAGTAAAACATCAAGGCAACAACATGATATAGTGGAGGTTACCACTATGTACCATCCATTAGGAGGTTTCACGGTGGCATCCATCCAATGTTTATATCCATGCAACTTAGGTAATGATCTTCCTAAAATACCAGGAAACATTCCTGCTTAATGACCTATCTTAAGTTAGCAACATGAGGATAGTTGAATAATAAGCATCACCCAGTAAGGATTAATCCTTTACTAATACATGTAGGAAACAATTCCCAAATCTTGTAATCTATTCATAAACAAAATTCTTCATTCCCAAATCAAACCACATATATGAATCTTTGATACTAGTATATCATTGCCAACTAGGTAGCAACATTATCTTTGGTGAAGACATACACATAGTTGTGATGTTTCCACTAGAGCATCATCTAGGTAGTAAATAATATAGGCATGAATTTCATGATAGAATCAACATCAATCAAGTACTCATAGTATAGAGCAAACAATCGAATATACTTAAGATAACAACAAGTGACACTACATAGTAGGTGAGGCGAGAGAGCAAGTCATAGGGCAACACATACATCAGTACTAAGCAATCCCTAATGCAAAAGCCATATAAGCATCATGAGAGTACCAGTAGAGGCAGAGAGGAACCCTAGAATAGGGGCAAACCCTAATTAGGGTAACAAACCATCGTACAATGAGAGAGGATAAGTGAGGCAGAGAGAAGGAGGGGAAGAAAAACTTACATGAGAGCCTCGCTCAGCAAGAAGAGGAATAAGATGTGGCAGAGGAGAGGGAATAGCGGCACAAGGATCACCAGTGGCCCTGCAACCCACGTCGAGCCAAACCCATGGCAACCATTGAAGAAGAAGACGACATCACACCACAAAGCCACCACCAGAGCACCACCAAGCAAGGGTGGCATGGTGAGGATGGGGTAGCCAGAACCCTAGGTTCTAGAAGGGGTTTCGTGCGGCCAGGAGAGGGGTGCACAACACATCTTCTTAGATCAGTCGATGCGGAATCGATGACTAAGTTAGCTAACACAACGACGGCGGAGGAGGCGGCCAGAGTCGTCCAGAATCAAAGGGCGACCGTGGCGGTGACACGGGATCGCCAGGGAGAGTAGAGACGCAAGAGAGAGGAAGTGCGAGTCGGGTCTAGGTCGATTTGACCGACCTAATAGAGCACATGTGTGGTTAGGCCCAACCACTTGGGTTGGGCTGAGCCAGGACTAGGTCGTCCCATGGGCCAGGCCCCTGTTTCGTTAGTTGTACTCAGTTTTCCTAGCTGCTTAACTTTTCCTCACTTTTTCCCCTCTCCTTCTCGAAAACTCATCTAAGAGCTCGAACGGCAGCTGCCTTCAGGTTGACCCTTGGCTGACATGTGAGGTCGCGCGGTCTAGGACCACGTGGGGCTGCTTGGTCAGGAACGCGTTATGCTGACGTGTGGGGGCGTGCCATGTGGGGCCGGTTTGTTGGAAACGCGTTATGGGGGTGTGGTGTGGGACCATGTGGGGCGCGTTTAGTGGTTTACTTGCGCCTGGTCGCCTAAATTGGAAGTTTTCTTTTTTGTTATTTTTATGATTGGCCTTTTTAAGAGCACATTTTCCCCTCTCTCTCGCTAACAGTTGGTTTTTCCCAAAAAGGTAGCGAATCTAGAGCAGCTTCTCTCTTTATTCATTGTTCCTTTTGGCCCTTGTTTTTCCCCAATCTGGTAGCAAATCTAGAGAAGCAAATCTAACCAGCAACATAAATTAATCAGTAAATAGAGCAGATGTAGATAAAACAACTAATATAGGATATATATAGTACGATACTTAACGAGGTTCGACAATTAGGCTGCTCAGCAACAGTAGCGGACAAGTTCAACATAGACAAGACAAAAGAAGCTGCTTTATAGCAGCAGCACAAGATCACTGGTCCCTCATGGCCTCTGCTCGGAGGGCCTCCGCCTCCTCCCGTTGGAGCCTCCTTCACTTCTTGCTGCCCAGTCCCTTGACCTTGGGTGCCTTGGGCTTGATCGGGGGCATACGACCCTCCTCGATGGCCACCTTCTAGAGGTTGCGGAGGTGAAGATCGAGCACCTGATGCTTGGCTATAAAGCCGTGGGTGTTCACGGACTCGCCGTAGGTCCTCACGTCCTCAACATGCTTCACGAGGGAGTTGAAGTCGGTGGCGTGGAGCCTCCTGGTGGTGCAGAAGGGGTACCTGTAGACATCACCGGCAAAGAAGTTGTTGTACTGGACGGACTTCAGCCTCCTCAGCACATGACAAGTCTTGGTGTCCTTGAACTCGTCGCCGCTGCGGACGTCGCTGCTATCCTCCTCTTGGAAAAAATAGTAGAGTGCAATAAGGACATGAATTAACCAACTGAGATCCCCTGATTATTCCCCAAATCTCAAACCTAATCGAATACTGATCCCAACTACGAACATGGATATTCAAATACGAACAGGGGGAATCATCGAAATACGAACATGGAGATTCATCGAAATACGAGCTCTAACACAAGAGGATTAGCTACTATAAAAATACGAACAGCCGAACCCTAATAACATTTGATCTAGCATCCAAATATGGGAATGGGGGAAGAACAAGAGAAGGGGAGAAAATCCGGGTTACCTCCGACCTTGGGTCGGCAATGCTGGTGTCATAGGAGTTCTCTAGCCTTATGTAATCAACCTCCTTGTAGGGGTCCCAACCGAGCGGGATCTACCCGAGACCGGCGGGGGCCTCCTCGCCGGTGGCTATGGTGGAAGCAGGGACGAGGGTCTGGACGGGGACGGCGGCTGCCTTCGATTCCTCGACAGGGGCCTATACGGGGACGGGGGCCTCCTCGACGGTAGCCTTGGAGGCGCCGATGGCCACCGCGCCGTTCTTCTCCATCGCGGGCGTGATTGGGGTTTTCTTGGGGGTTTGCAGAAGGTGATGGCAGAGTGGAGACGGTTGAGTGAGCGAGTGAGTGATGAGTGAGAGTGAGGAGGCCTCTATAAAGGAGAAGGGAAGCGACATTTTGTTGCACCACCGTACACCGTGTAACCGCGTATGCTACTGCACCGTGCACGATCACACGTGTCACCACCCCGTGCGCTGTACACACGTACCATGAGTCACGTTTTTCCCTCGTGTCTAACCCTGGCGATTTAGTTGTTCTCAGTTTTTCCCTCGAGTGTAACACTGGCAGTTTGGTTGTACTCAGTTTTGCTCTCCAGTACTAACAGTGCCGTGTGCAATATACTTAGTTTTACCCTCTGGTGGCTGGTCAACAGATAGTCAACAAATGGGTTTTAGCTATCTAATTGAGTCATTTTATGCACAACAAATTCAAAAAGATCAAAAATTAGTGGCATTTATCCAGGGAGTCTTATTATGTGACCTGCCACCATAAGAAATGTATATAAATCAAGTTTTAACCTAAATCGCCACTTCTCAAATCACCTACTATGTATGAAGGTTCATGGCTTTCTACTCAAGCCTCTTTCCAAAATATCCTACCCCAAAACATAGTTTGTCTGAATGAGGCAATAATTGTCAAACTGGTTTATATTTGAAGTGAAAATAGTTTGTTGTATGCCAAGATGTATTTTATTGTATAAGATACGTATTTTCCATTTTTAAAATCTCTTTCTATTTTCTATTTGAATCCCTTTGTCAGTTTTGCCCTTGGTTCTTAAGTTCTACTTAGTTTTGCCCTTGGTTCTTAAGTTCTACTTAGTTTTCTTCTCTCTTAGTCACAATATCTCACACATGTGCTCATCTTGCCTGCTATGCTCTGATTTGTTGAGACAGTTGTTACACGGATCGTGCCCACCAACCGTTGATCCCATATGATCTAGCGGACAGTATAACCCCTATATCTATCGGGAGGCACCCCTCTATCCATGCAACATAACAAGTTTTTACCGATACGTTAACTCCATAAAAAAATGAATTTGAAGGAAAAGTGTTCGAAGGTGTATAATTTGTGCATTACATTCCACTATATGAAAATAATAATCTCTCAATATTTTCTTAGCACAATATTATCACATATTAAGTGTGATTTCAAAGAATTCAAATGTATATAATTTTGTATACGTAAGTTTATACATTACATTCCACTCTATGTAAATGAGGGATAAAATGATAATCTCTCAAAATTTTGCTAGCACATCATTATTTTGTTATTAAATTCGATTTCATAGTGTTGAAAGCTTTAAAATTTTAGTATAAGCAAGTTTATGCATTGTATTTCACTCCATGAAAATGATAAATGATCAAAATTTTATTAGCACACCATTATCATGTCCTAAGTACAATTTCAAAGAATTCAAAGGTGTATAATTTTCGTATATACAAGTTTAGGCATTACATTCCACTAAAAGAAAATGGCAATCTCTCAAGAGTTTCTTAGCACACCATTATCACGTATTCAGTGTGATTTCAAAGAGTTTAAATGTGTATAATTTTCTTATATGCAAGTTTATGCATTATATTCCACTCTATGAAAATAGGGGAGAAAGTGATAATATCTCAAAAATTTGTTAGCATATCATTATCACGTATTAAGTGTGATTTTAAAGTGTTCAAATGTTTATAATATTTGCATATGCAACTTTGTGCATTATATTCCACTCTATCAAAGTGATAATCTCTCAACATTTTTTTAGCGCAACATTATCATGTATTAAGTGCGATTTTAAAGAGTTCAAATGTGTATAATTTTCGTATATGCAAGTTCATGCATGACATTCCACAATATAAAAATGGGGGAGAAAAGGATAATCTCTCAATATTTTGTTAGCACGTCATTATCACGTATTAAGTGCCATTGCACAGTGTTTAAAAGTTTATAATTTTTATATACGCAAGTTTATGCATTATATTTCACTCCATGGAAATGATAAATAATCAGGATTTTATTAGCACAACATTATCATGTCTTAAGTGCGCTTTCAAGGAGTTCAAAGATGTATAATTTGCGTATATATATTACATTTCACTGTATGAAAATGAAGCTAGACAAAAGGCCGCCGTCGTCGGAGAAGAAGAAGAAAGGGGAGGAAACGGCACGGGCGCGGGGCTAGCTCGGGGTCCCATCTTGCAACGCCAACCTAGATAAGTTATGGGTCCGGTGCTCACGTGGATAAGCTGTGGGTTCGATGCTGACCTGGATAAATAGAGAGAAGTGTCCACTAAGGGAAGCGACTAAATGCGGCCCCACTTGTCAGTATGTAACGGTAAGGGTCCACTACGGGACCCAACAAAACGCGGCATATTTGTCAGCACGTAATGGTGATGGTCCACTACGGGACCCGACTGAACGCGACCCCACTTGTCAGCACGTAACGGCAAGACTGACGAACAACGAGTATTCAGACGGTGTGAGAGTCTCATACAATGAGATGGGTAAAAGGAAGGAAAAGTTAAGCGACTGGGGAAAAGTGAGTACAACTAACAAACCAAGGGTACGAAAATAGAAATCCCTATTTAAAATATTAATATGATTAACTTCCTAAAAGTATAAATTCCAAATATACCCCTAGGAGTATTTAGGTTCTTGAAAAATAAATAAAAATCCTAAAAATACATATGATACCTCTAAATGCTCATAAAAATATAAGCTATCTAATAAAAATACTAATTTTTCTTTTGTAATGGTAAAACATAAATTGATTATTTAGAGACAATAATTCCTTATGGATTTTTATAAAAATAAGGATAATCCCTAAAAATAAATGAAAACCATTTTTAAGATCTTGACTAAGTATATTATACTAGAAAAATATTAAGTTTATCTATTTTATTAACATAAAATACTTGTTTTGCCATATGTTACTTCTTCAAAATTATTTCCTAAGTAAGAAATAATCATATGTCCTTGTAAAATATTGCTATCTGAAAAATAATCTTTTATGTCTAAATACTAAACCTAAAACCATAATAATGGTTTATAATAATACTTAAGTGTAAACTGTTAACTATATAATACTCCTTTAGAATCTTAAATCAATTATAAAAAATAACTTTCAAGCTCACCTTATGCATCGTTCACTTATGTTGAGGGTGAATGATATGATCTCTTTAACCATACTTAACATAACATTAAAGCTTAATAAGAGATAAGAAAAGTATAAAATGAGATCACCATATCACATAATTAGCTTTAACTCTATAACTTACCTATCAATGATTTGCTAGGTTTAGATTCTATAGAGCTATACCCAATACCTATACGATTTCGTCATTGATCGTATCGAGGAAAACCCTTGAACTCAACCACAATGTAAAATTACTCTGTCTTAATCAACTTTGGTCTGTCACTCAACCAGCAAGGGGCTCATTAACTTAAAGTCGTTAGAGAGATTCAAATACCCATCGATTGTTTTTGAAGAACACTACAAATTTCTTAACTTAATGTCATAAGTATTTTCTTTGAAAGTTATTCTTTTTGCCACTTCAAAAAAAAGCTTTATCAAATCTGTTAAAACTCACTAATTTTAAATATGATCATTCTTAAGAGTAATCAACAATTAATATTCAATATTAATCAATGTTGTGCTTTACTTTCATAGCTTGTTAATTACTTTTAGAATCTAAGTTCATATCTTAATATGGAGTACACTTTAATGTAACATGAATCTTTCATAAATCACCAAACTCAATCCATACTTAAGGATGGGGCTTTACTTTGGCATTTATACAAAATGCATATCATTATCTATGCATAATTGCATATTGCTTTTTTAAACATTAGTCCTTAGCGGACCAATGATGTTATTTTAGATATAGGAGTTTATACTGACTAGAAGATCTTGGCTACATAATCTTGTAATAAAAAAGCCAAGTCCACACTTTCTCATGTCCTTTGGTTATGTTATATCAAGAATTTGCAATCTATTATTGTTATCATATGCATTTTAAAAAGGATGGCTTAAAATACTATTTTCATAATTGACTTGAAATTTCGTTACTGACCCGGGGTGATCAGTTAATCTATTATGACTGGCAATGGAATCACCATTGTTCGGGAATGTATCATCTAGGAATTATCAACAAATGTTGTCAGTGATTCTTGCACCATATAATACGCGTTAACCATGAGATCTACAATGGCTCTGGGGAAGTCAGCTGGATTTTCTTCCTTTCGTATGTCAATGGACGACCTTATCGTGAAGCTGTAGATTCCTTACGAGGATCCAGCACATGGGTGGGACCCCTCAGTGCCCCACGATATTGGTGTCTAGATCATCTGCGAGGGGCTGTCGTAGGTGGAGGTCCACCATGTCTGATGGTGGCTTCTAGTGGCACATCTGCTCGCAGGGTCTACAAGGGGTTATCATAGCTATAGCTACCCGCAACGAGGGTATAGCAGGGGATGCCTCATACCAAGGAAGTGTGAACGGGTTGGCCGCTCGGAAGTGCAACATGGATAAGGATCTCTCATGGATAAAGCAATGCACCACTGCAGAAAGTAAAAAAGTGTGACATGTTACTCCATGTTCTGGGTAGGAGCTACGAACACGGTAGGAAAGGAACTCCAGGAAATTCTGGTAAACCTCTGAAGGCTGACGGACATAGCTTTTCAGAATAAAAGCAACTTTTGAAGAAATGTTTACGAAGCTGCATAGCCTACGACCTATGGTCTACGGCTGCAAATAGTGCATCAAACAACCCATTTTAGTGAACTTGCTGAGTATGCTCGTACTCAACCATACCTTCTTAACCCTTGATAGATTCCGGAGAAATCAATGGAGAACCTAGGAGGTGAACTATTCTAAAGAGTTAAAGATATCCAGTGGGAATCAGCGAGTCCACGACTACATTAGAAGCTTTTGAAGACAAGAGAGGGGATCTATTTAAATGAATCCCTAGGTACTAGAACCCACTTCTGTTTTGTATTTCTCTAGCATCAATCACAAGCCATAGATATATAGTAGTAGTATTTCTAGAATAGAAATCGAGTAGCTAATTATGGTTTTCTTTTGTAAACTATAACCTCGCTATTTTGAGGAGGTTATTTGGATCTTTTGTAATGTATGGTTTGTAATCTAAAGTCATACTTTGGACCCACGATGTTTCTGATGTACCACTCTAAGGAATGTAATACTAATAAACAATGTTTTATTAGTATTATGTCAACGACTATAGTGTACTGCATCATGTAGTGGTATGCTGGGTCACCGCAATTTGTCTCCTGCTCATGTTGAACACCAAAATCTTTATGCTTTGGTTATAGGATGAAGAAGTCTCATGTGTTGTAGATCCTTATGTAGCGAGGAGTGACCTATTTATAGACGATGTAGGAGAAAGAAATGGTCAAAGAGAAGCCGAATGGATGAACGGTTCAGATTTGTCTCCCACTGGTGTTTAACACCAAAATGTTTCAACTTCAGATAGATAATTCAGATTCTTCAATCATCTGTGGTAAAAAGAAAGACCCGGCGTACACGTGATATAGATCCTAGTTTGTCTCACTCACAAAAACCGACACGCATCATGATGAGCCATTGTGAGGCGGACGGTGGTTAAGGAGGAGGAGCGCGCATGTAGGTATCCTCTTCTTATGCTTACATGCAAGAGGTAGAAGAGTCCCCTTATAAAGAGGTCCAAATATATGGGCTTTTTTGATCCAAAGGATTTTAAAAGCATATGAATAGAAAAACCACAGGAATGATATATCATGACATGTGAAATCATATAGGAATGAAAGACGAAAGAAATAACTACAGAAGTCATTTGGTTGCACCACAGGAAAAACGCAGAAAATTTGTATATAGATTGAGTACATGGCATAATTATCATAGACACATAGAAAATTTTCCACATCTAACCTCTTGTTAGAAATCCTATGGGATTGTATTATAGGAAAGGAATCCATAAATTTTTTGAAAGGTTCAATTCTTTGAATCAAGTGGCCTCTATAGAAAAAATCCTATGGGTAAGAATCCTACGAAATTCCTTTGTAAATCTTTTGAATCAAACATGCCCTATATAAAGTCGCAAACATGGCACTAAACTTTAATCCCAGTTCTTAGCATTATTAAATTGGCTGGTCCAAGACAATAATTCCAACAGTAGACCCTAGATAAAATAAAATGAGCTGATGAATCTTTTTGTCGATCTTTTCTGGTCGCCCGATGCTAATCCTATGTCGGCGCTAGGTAATGATCACTAGCTATTCTAATTCTACGTTGAAGCCGACAGAAATCTATATCTTCTTATAAAGTAGACCCCCACTAACTATTCTATCTCAACATGCAAGCTATCCACATCACCTACTTTAATAGCTACTCAAAAGTCCATGTCATCCCACTAACAATCATTTATAATAGTGTATTTTGCATCCAAACCAATCCACATCATCTATTTTGTTACATGCAATTATCCACGTCACTAATTTATGTTAATTTTACATCAATTTAATTTATAATTTCAACTGATTTGAACAAATTCAATCTTTCTCTATAAATTCTTTTAGAAAACTTCAAGTTATATATGTATTATACCTTCTATTTAAATAATGTAGTTTTTAAAGAGATTTCCGCTGCAACGTGCGGGACATTTTTCTAGTATAATATACGATCACGTCATGCTGTCGTCAGAATGAAGTCATCGATGTTTGGGATCCTTTGCTTCGGGAGCTACATGGAGAAAGAAATTTATGTGGTGCTAATGGTGTTTTTGTTCTGACGAGGTCATTTGCATTTTGGAGGAAAAGCTCGACGTTTACATTGGCTGTCATTGCGGTGCTATATGCATGAATGCATCGCAGTCGTTTTGGGTTTTATACGTTTCTGAGCGTTCGATTCCAAAAAAATGCTTTTAGAGCTCTAGCTCTGGAACCCTTTATTTTCAAAATTTAAAAATGATATTTTAATATTTCAAAAACAATTTAAAAAAATATGTACATGTAGATTATGATGAGATATACTTCAAGTGTGCAATTATTCAATCACATTGTATTATGGGCTGTATAAAAAACACAAAATCTGACAAGATTTGAGACGTACAATTCATAAATCTAGATCTGAAATTTTCTCTTTTTATGCAGCGTATCACAAAACATATTTCGGGTTGAAATTTGTACACTTA
Organism: Avena eriantha; assembly: GCA_910589775.1. Taxonomy (NCBI): domain Eukaryota; kingdom Viridiplantae; phylum Streptophyta; class Magnoliopsida; order Poales; family Poaceae; genus Avena; species Avena eriantha. Next base: position 132,044,938 of record OU342745.1, read on the forward strand.
AAGTATACATCACGACCTATATCTATATATTTTTCTAGAATTTTTTAGCACTTTGAAAATATATTTTTAAATGTTTAAAATAAATGGCTCCAGTGAGCCCGGGAGCCAAATCGACGCACTCCATTCGATTCTCTCTATTTGACCACCACTGCACCTCCTAGGTTTTCCATTCCGATGTTTATAAGAACATATCCACCGGTGCGTCTAAAGCGGTCCTAATAGGCCTACGAGGTTCCGTAGCGAAAATGTGCTTTCACCGACATGCCTCAAACTTCGTTGGCACATTTTGAAACCCAATACAGTAGCCGACACGCCCATGGTGCCCCCTACCCACAAGGGTTGCCTTGGGAGCACCGACAATCCAAGCCACGTCGGTTTTTGCCGCGGGACCCTCTTACCAGCCAACACGCCCATTCCTACCCCTCTGGCTCAGCCCATCTCGCCTCCCCCACAGCCGCATTACCATCGCCACCGACACTGCCATCTTCCGGTGCTTGCCTCCGGCCAGCCTACCTCCTAGGTTTGCCATAGCCCCGACGACACACTTTCGGATGCACCTTCTTTGCCGTGTACTGCCGTCGCCACCGACCCTTCTGCCACACGAACTGACAGCTATACCGGCCCTTTGCCGCCACCATCGTAGGCCTCTGGCAGGAGAATATCATTTTGCGGCCAGAAAGTTGGGGTGTCCAGGCAACGCGGTACCCGAGTTCCCTGATATAATCCGCGATGACTATAGTTGGCGTTCCAAATACTCAAAGGGTCTTTTTCGGCACGAATTGAACTTTATGTTTCAATACAAAAAATTAGGCTAACGGCCGTCAAGTTGGGCCCCCTGTCAGTTCTCGCCGTTATGTCGCTCCTATCGCTCCTGTCGCTTAGGTGTCAATTAGGCTTGCAGCGTTGGCGCCTGTATCCATTACGTGTCTTCTTCTTCCCCCGGAGCGCGCAGCCATGGCGCGGAGCTGGGACATGGACGAACCTGCTCGGCCCAGCTCTCCTCCCTGTAGGCTTGCAGCGTTGGCGCCTCCATTACTCGTCTTCTTCCCTGGAGCGGCAATCTGTGGTCGCGGCCATGGCGCAGAGCTGGGAAGTGACGAAGCTGCTCGGCCCCGCTCTCCTCCCCATCCCTAGTCGGAGCTCGCCCTCACCCTGGACGCACCCATGGCATGGTCGGGGATGAGAATTGGTTCCTGGTGAGATCTATCACCTTGTCGACCATGCTCGGTTCTGTTTTCCTCCTCTAGAATCCAAGCTCGTCGTCGCCGTGGTTGCACCCACACCAATTCTGCCACCTCTGCCGAGGTCTCTGTGGTAGCTCAAGTTCTGGGGCTCTCCAAGTTCTGCCATGTTGGGCCTGTAAGTGTTGTTGTATGTTAAACTAGCAAATCTCTTTTGTTCAAATCTCTTGGGCTGTACAAACTTCATTGTGTTTAATTATGAAAGACAAAATATAAATGACTTATCTCAATTTCTCGTATAGAAAAATGCACAGCTAATTTCATATTCTCGCAGGAACTGGCCCCACTTGTTGAACCGGCGGCACTGCCACGATCTCCACGTAACCACGGTGAGTTCTCGAACCGAAAGTTGAAGTTACCACGTTTCTTCTGCAGTCATTCCTCTTCCTCAGTCATTCCTCTGAAGTTTTTCCTGGGCGCTTATTCTTCCTCTGTTCTGGAATCGTCGGTTCATCTTCTTCTTCCTCTCAAAGGCAGTTCCTTGCAGGCAGTTTCTTTCACCCATTTCCTTGCAGGCATGGACGATGGGAAACGCACAACAGAGACCCACTTGGTGTCTGCCCATGGCACCACGACTTTGACAGTGGTGTACACAAATGATGAAGCGACTGTGGAGACAACTCTTGCCAGGTTTGAGCAATTGCTTGAGAAAGAGAAGCATAAGTTTGTGGGGCTAGACTTGGAGTACACCCGTGCAAATAAGCGAAAAAATCCTCCACAAGAGATCGCTGTCATGCAAATCGCCATCCATGAGGAGGTCCTCGTTTACCACTTCTGCGGGTATGTGAAATTTAAATTTGAGATCACCACTTCTGCATCCCTTGTTCCCTTACATCCCTAGAACCATCTAAGTGCATGAGTAAACCAACTGAGATACGTTGTCCGGCTCTAGTCGAGTTCTTATGTAGGAAAGGGATAACTTTCACTACCGTGGATATCACAAATGACACAATTATGCTTCCTCGTGCGTTGATAAAAATCCCAGAGGGGCACCACATCGACATCCAAAATCTGTACAAGATCAAATCATACCCAGCGAAGGATGGCATGGGTGATCTGGCTGTGGAAATCATCGATAAATCCTATGAAAAACTGAAGAAATTGAAGCGACTCAATCACGACTACTGGGAGTGGAAGCTGATGAGCCAGGTGCGCCTCGAGTATGCAGCCATAGACACTTACATGGGGTACGAGTTGTACAGTAAGCTCATTACCATGAAAGATGGGATGGTTAAGGCGGGGTTTTTCGCGAGAGAGCTATGCCCTGGTTGCAAGCTCGCCTAGGAGATGAAGCGCGAGGAGGACAGAAAGCGGTTTCAGGACGAGCAGGGATCTTGGGACGGTGGCGACATCAAGCGGCTGAAGGGGAAGCAAGTCAAGGACGACAACAAGTGGTGGTGATACATTATGTGTTTGAACTAGATTTTAGTTTCTAGTTTATTATGTGTGTGATACATTTAGTTACTTCAATACAAAATTTCGACCAATTTAACTTGTTGATGTATTTCTTGACAATTATAATATAATCGAGCACTAGAAATATTTTGTAGTGTGCATGAGCATGATCAGTAAATATAATTGAACACTAGAAACTTTACGACACTCCATATAAAGGAGTAGATTAATATATAAGGTTTACCAGAGACACCACGGATATATTGTCTTCCATGCCACACACAAGCAATAATTAACTAGAACAAAATAAAAGTAGGGGTTGCAGTAGGAGACCGGGACACGCAGACGCCTAGCAGGGCAGGGGTTTATCAGCAGGAGGCAGCGACAGCCTAGTCGATGGGATACAAGCCAGTCCTGACATACTTCCGGAGGAATTTTCCGTAGGCTACGTGCCGCGCCAAGGTAATCGTCCTATGGCTTCTGCCTCTGCCTCTGCCAACGCCCTCCGTGTGCTGGATCATGCTGTTGAAGTCCACGTTGATTGCTCTGCCACAGAATGGGCAAAACAGTCTCCCCCTAAGGTGGAAACGGATTAGCCCACACCGTAACCGCCTCAGCAAGTATCGGCTCTTGTTGTCCCTGGATTCCTTGCTATCGTCCACTTTATCATCATCATCCTATTGATTTTTAAGAACAAAACTTAGAACTCGTACATATGATTAAATTGTATTACAACTCAAGAATTGATAACATGTATATGTAAGACAATATATTCGTGGATATCAAAGATAAAGCATCTCAGCAATAGTTTGAACGGTTCATATATCATTTCATCTCAACACAATGACAAATAATTGCATCAGATTGTGGCCTCATAAGTTTATTCAGGGACGGCGTGAGTGAACCAAGTAACAATTGCACAGTCTGTATTGTTGTTGTACATCGCCCCAGGTTCACTAACTCGTCCCTGAAAAAATCTGACACCAATGTGTCTGCCTCTCTTTTGGGGCAAATTTGAATCATTGACCATAATAAGAAATTGAAATGTAATCATACAAAACATTATTCATGGATATACATAGTCAGGTACAAAAACAAGCCTAAATATTGTAATTATAAATAAAAAACCAAACAATTAATCTTCAGGTGCATGTTAAAAATACTTATGATCAAAACCATTCATATACATATGCATCATACCAATCATTAAAAGATCAGAAACAATTCAAGGATCATATATGTAGTTTCACATGAGAATAAATCTAGGGCCTCATAATTTGTTTAAAGAGATGGAGTAGGCGAACCAAAGTACCAACAGCACAACCTATATTATTTGTGTGCATTGCTGCCTTAGGTTCACCAACCCATCCCTAAAACACGACACCATCATACGTGTCTCTCCTTGAACTCTTTTGAGGCAAATTTCAAACATCGGCCTCGGTGAATGTAATTCTTATACACTATGAATGCATGGAATAGATAATTCGAATATCATAGTTCTATCAATATAGAATAAAGATTGCAGCCTCATAAGTTTATTCAGGGACGGCATGAGTGAACCAAGTAACAATTGCACAGCCTATATTGTTGTTGTACATCGCCCCAGGTTCACTAACTCGTCCCTGAAAAAATCTGACACCAATGTGTCTGCCTCTCTTTTGGGGAAAATTTGAATCATTGGCCATAATAAGAAATTGAAATGTAATTGTACAAAACATTATTCATGGATATACATAGTCAGGTACAAAAACAAGCCTAAATATTGTAATTATAAATAAAAACCAAACAATTAATCTTCGGGTGCATGTTAAAAATACTTATGATCAAAACCATTCATATACATATGAATCATACCAATCATTAAAAGATCAGAAACAATTCAAGGATCATATATGTAGTTTCATATGTGAATAAATCTAGGGCCTCATAATTTGTTTTAGAGATGGAGTAGGCGAACCAAAGTACCAACAACACAACCTATATTATTTGTGTGCATTGTTGCCTCAGGTTCACCAAAACCCATCCCTAAAACACGACACCATTATACGTGTCTCCCCTTGAACTCTTTTGGGGCAAATTTCAATCATCGGCCTCGGTGACAAACTAAAATGTAATTCTTATACATTATGAATGCATCGAATAGATAATTCGAATATCATAGTTCTATGAATGTAGAATAAAGATTGTGGCCTCATAAGTTTATTCAGGGACGGCGTGAGTGAATCAAGTAACAATTGCACAGCCTATATTGTTGTTGTACATCGCCCCAGGTTCACTAACTCGTCCCTGAAAAAATCTGACACCAATGAGTCTGCCTCTCTTTTGGGGAAAATTTGAATCATTGGCCACAATAAGAAATTCAAATGTAATCGTACAAAACATTATTCAGGGATATACATAGTCAGGTACAAAAACAAGCCTAAATATTATAATTATAAATAAAAAACCAAACAATTAATCTTCAGGTGCATGTTAAAAATACTTATGATCAAAACCATTCATATACATATGCATCATAGCAATCATTAAAAGATCAGAAACAATTCAAGGATCATATATATAGTTCCATATGAGAATAAATCTAGGGCCTCATAATTTGTTTCAGAGATGGAGTAGGCGAACCAAAGTACCAACAGCACAACCTATATTGTTTGTGTGCATTGCTGCATCAGGTTCACCAACCCATCACTAAAACACGACACCGTCATACATGTCTCCCCTTGAACTCTTTTGGGGAAATTTCAATCATCGGCCTCGATGACAAACTAAAATGTAATTCTTATACACTATGAATGCATCGAATAGATAATTCAAAAATCATAGTTCTATGAATGTAGAATAAAGATTGCAGCCTCATAAGTTTCTACAAAGATGGCGTAAGCGAACCAAGTAACAATTACACAACTAATATTGATCTTGTACATGGCCCCAGGTTCGCTCACTCATCCCTGTAAAAATTTGACACTAATGTGTCTGTCTCTCTTTGGAGCAAATTTGAATCATTGGCCACAATAAGAAATTGAAATGTAATCGTACCAAACAATATTCAGGGATATACAAATGCATCATACAACACATTCATAGATCAGAAACAATACAAATATTATTTATTTAGGTTCGATATGAGAGAAAAAATTAGGGCCTCATTTTTTCAGCGATGGAGTTGGAGAACCAAAATATCAACAACACAACCTATATTGTTTATGTGCATTGCTGCCTCAGGGCCACTAACCATCCCTAAGAAAACGAGACCATCAGATGCCCTTGCACTATTTTGGGGCAAAATTGAATCATTGGGCTCAATAAGGAATAGAAATGTAATGTTATAGGCCTGATGTGTATCGAAATCAACACTCAACTAGCAAACTCAACTAGATGGTAGATCAGCAGAATGGAGTTTTGTGACTAGACGGATTGGGGTTTTGTGACTAGATGGCAGATGCATCAATCAACCGATCGAATCATATATATACTACCCTACTTCAAGAGCAAAAGAATCTGTACACGATTGAGCAAATCCTATGTATGAACAGTGAAAACTGCGGCTGCGACTAGAGAAGCTAGCAATATAGTACCTCAGACTCCTCATCAGGGACCTCCTCCTCGAACTCATCATTCTTCGTGATTGCGTCGAAGATTTCTTGAACGACGATGGGGTCGTCGATGTAGATTACCAGATTGCCTCCGCCTGCCGCCTGCCCCCCATCCAGATCTGCCGCTGGCACCATGATGTTGTTGGCCACGATGTTGTCGGCCACCTGCTGCTCGGCGGCGACGACTACTACCGGCTGCTCGGCAGCGATGGCTACCACCTGCTGCTCGGCGGCGACTGCTACCAACTGCTTCTCGGCGGTGACGGCTACCACCTGCTGCTCGGCGGCGACGACTACTGGCTGGACGGATGAGTTCGCACCCTCGACAGAGCGACGACGAGCGGCGTTCGTGCCCAGAGAAGACGCCTCCATCTGCTTGGCGACGACCGAGCCATCTGCTGCTTCGCCTTCAACTAGCTTCACCTCCGGATCTTCTCTACGCGTACGCTTCATGGCGCACCAAGGGAAGGAGGTAGTGTAAACGAGGGAGATTTGGCGCGCGCGGCAGGTGTAGATTGGGGTCTTGGGACTAGACAGACTGGGAGGAAATGACACGAGCTCATGGAAGAAGAAGGTCGAGGGGGGTTATACACACCGGACTGTTCTTAGTCCTCGAGTGAACACGTGTGGTGGGCGGGGGGCTACCACGATCTCCACCCTTTTTTAGGTTCCCTTTTTTTCGAAAAAACCATGATCTCCACTTTAGAGCTACATTGAAAACACGCTCATGGCAGACCTCGATTCCACTTCATGCAAGTGGCACGGAACTAATTTCTAGCAACGTTAGATCTACTCGAGGGGGGACCTTGACTCATGGAATTTACTAGTGGTAGGGCCCAGTTGGAAGTGAGATTGAGAGCGCTGCGCATAAATAGGATATGTCTGATTAAAATCAAGTGGCAATAAATTGCAGCGTCCCGTCGACAACTGTGCACTCGATGACCCCGTTGCCCTGTGCATGAGTTGTAGTAGCAGTAGTAGGCTTTTCAGACTTGATTAAACTTGACATGACCGCTCGACGACTTTTTCCATGGACGACATCATGTTCCTTCTTGTAGAAGTCTCACGGAGGGAGACGTCTGTGCTGTCTCACGCTGTACTGTGAAGGGCACGAGGTGTGCAACGATCATCGTTGGATCGCACAGAATCAACGGTTGGTGCGCACGATCCGCGTGACAACTGTGACAACCAATCAGGGAGTAGCACACAGGGTGAGCACAGTTTTGGGCTTCTACAAAAGATAGAGAGGGGGTGGGCAAAACTAAGTAGTACCACATAAAACCAAAGGCAAAACTGAGTAGTATAAAAATGGAAAGTGTCTTGTACAATGAAATACATCGTGGAATACATAAAATTATGCCAAGATAGATCCACTAGAGTTCATTGGATGTGTGTTCTTCTCATAAACCACACATGGATCCACCAGTGGCATTGCATGTGTGTTCTTCTAAACAAACCACATAAGGATCCACCGGTGTCATTGCGTGTCTGTTCTTTTCATGAACCACACATAAGGATTGGCCCACCAGTGTGATTGCATGTCTATTCTTTTCATGAACCACACCTAGTGTCATTGCATGTCTATTCTATTCATGAACCACACCCAGTTTCACTGCATGTCTGTTCTTTTCATGAACCACATAAGGATCTACCAGTGTCATTGCATGTCTGTTACTTCCATAAACCACATATGGATCCACCTAGTGTGATTGCATGCCTGTTCCTCTAAAAAAACCACATAAGGATCCACCAGTGTCATTGGATGTGTGTTCTTCTCATGAAGCACACCCAGTGTCATTGCGTGTGTGTTCTTCTAAACAAACCACATAAGGATCCACCAGTGTCATTGCCTGTCTGTTCTTTTCATGAACCACATAAGGATCCACTAGTGTCAATCCATGTCTGTTCTTTTCATGAACCACACCCAGTTTCACTTCATGTCTGTTCTTTTCATGAACCACATAAGGATCTACCAGAGTCATTGCATGTCTTTTACTTCCATAAACCACATATGGATCCACCTAGTGTGATTGCATGTCTGTTCCTCTAAACAAACCATATAAGGATCCACTAGTGTCATTGGATGTGTGTTCTTCTCCTAAACCACACCCAGTGTCATTGCATGTGTGTTCTTCTAAAAAAAACCACATAAGGATCCACTAGTGTCATTGCCTGTCTGTTCTTTTCATGAACCACATAAGGATCCACAAGTGTCATTGCATGTCTGTTCTTTTCATGAATCACAGCTAGAGTCATTGCATGTCTTTTACTTCCCTAAACCACATATGGATCCACCTAGTGTGATTGCATGTCTGTTCCTCTAAACAAACCACATAAGGATCCACTAGTGTCATTGCGTGTCTGTTCTTTTCTTGAACCACACCCAGTGTCATTGCATGTGTCTTCTTCTAAACAAACCAGATAAGGATCCACCAGTGTCATTGCCTATCTGTTCTTTTCATGAACCACACCCAGTGTCATTGCATGTGTGTTCTTCTAAACAAACCACATAAGTCATTGCATGTCTGTTCTTTTCATGAACCACACCCGGTGTCATTGCATGTCTATTCTTTTCATGAACCACGGCTAGAGTCATTGCATGTCTGTTCCTCTAAACAAACCACATACGGATCCACCAGTGTCATTGCATGTATTTTCTTTTCATGAACCACATCAGGATCTACCAGTGTCATTGCATGTCTGTTCTTTTCATGAACCACACCCAGTGTCATTGCATGTGTGTTACTTCCATAAACCACATATGGATCCACCTAGTGTGATTTCATGTTTGTTCCTTCCATAAACCACATAAGGATCCACCAGTGTCATTGCCTATCTGTTCTTTTCATGAACCACTCCCAGTTTTAGTGCATGTCTGTTCTTTTCATGAACCACACCCAGTGTCAGAGCATGTCAGTTCTTTTCATGAACCACATAAGTATCTACCAGAGTCATTGGATGTCTGTTCTTCTCATGAACCACACGTGGATCCACCGGTGTCATTGCATGTCTATTCCTCTAAACAAACCACATAAGGATCCACTAGTGTCATTGGATGTGTGTTCTTTTCATGAACCACACCTAGTGTCATTGCATGTGTGTTCTTCTAAACAAACCACATAAGGATCCACCAGTGTCATTGCATGTCTGTTCTTTTCATGAACCACATAAGGATGGGCCCACTAGTGTCATTGCCTGTTTGTTCTTTTCATGAACCACACCCAGTGTTAGTGCATGTCTGTTATATTCATGAACCACACCCAGTTTCACTACATGTCTGTTCTTTTCATGAACCACATAAGGATCTAACAGAGTCATAGCATGTCTTTTACTTCCATAATCCACATATGGATCCACCTAGTGTGATTGCACGTCTGTTCCTATAAACATACCACATAAGGATCCACCAGTGTCATAGGATGTGTGTTCTTCTCATGAACCACACCTAGTGTCATTGCATGTGTGTTCTTCTAAACAAACCACATAAGGATCCACCAGTGTTATTGCCTGTCTGTTCTTTTCAAGAAGCACATAAGGATCCACCAGTGTCATTGCATGTCTGTTCTTTTCACGAATCACAGCTAGAGTCATTGCATATCTCTTACTTCCATAAACCACATATGGATCCACCTAGTGTGATTGCATGTCAGTTCCTCTAAACAAACCACATAAGGATCCACCAGTGTTATTGCGTGTCTATTCTTTTCATGAACCACACCCAGTGTCATTGCATCCGTGTTCTTATAAACAAACCACATAAGGATCCACCAGTGTCATTGCCTATCTGCTCTTTTCATTAACCACACTCAGTGTCATTGCATGTGTGTTCTTCTAAACAAACCACATAAGTCATTGCATGTCTGTTCTTTTTCATGAACCACACCCGGTGTCATTGATTGTATGTTCTTTTCATGAACCAGGGCTAGAGTCATTGCATGTCTGTTCCTCTAAATAAACCACATAAGGATCCACCAGTGTCATTGCATGTATCTTCTTTTCATGAACAACATAAGGATCTACCAGTGTCATTGCATGTCTGTTCTTTTCATGAACCACACCCAGTGTCATTGCATGTGTGTTACTTTCATAAACCACATATGGATCCACCTAGTGTGATTTCATGTTTGTTCCTTTCATAAACCACATAAGGATCCACCAATGTCATTGCCTGTCTGTTCTTTTCATGAAACACTCCCAGTGTTAGTGCATGTCTGTTCTTTTCATGAACCACACCCAGTGTCACAGCATGTCAGTTCTTTTCATGAACCATATAAGGATCTACCAGAGTCATTGGATGTGTGTTCTTCTCATGAACCACGCGTGGATCCACCGGTGTCACTGCATGTCTGTTCCTCTAAACAAACCACATAAGGATCCACTAGTGTCATTGGATGTGTGTTTGAACCACACCCAGTGGCATTGCATCTGTGTTCTTCTAAACAAACCACATACGGATCCACCAGTGTCATTGCCTGTCTGTTCTTTTCATGAACCACATAAGGATGTGCCCACTAGTGTCATTGCATGTCCGTTTTTTTCATGAACTACACCTAGTGTTAGTGCATGTCTATTATATTCATGAACCACACCCAGTTTCACTACATGTATGTTCTTTTGATGAACAGAATAAGGATCTACCAGAGTCATAGCATGTCTTTTACTTCCATAAACCACAAATGGATCCACCAAGTGTGATTGCATGTCTGTTCCTATAAACAAACCACATAAGGATCCACCAGTGTCATTGGATGTGTGTTCTTCTCATGAACCACACCCAGTGTCATTGCATGTGTGTTCTTCTAAACAAACCACATAAGGATCCACCAGTGTCATTGCCTGTCTGTTCTTTTCATGAACCACATAAGGATCCACTAGTGTCAATCCATGTCTGTTCTTTTCATGAACCACACCCAGTTTCACTTCATGTCTGTTCTTTTCATGAACCACATAAGGATCTACCAGAGTCATTGCATGTCTTTTACTTCCATAAACCACATATGGATCCACCTAGTGTGATTGCATGTCTGTTCCTCTAAACAAACCACATAAGGATCCACCAGTGTCATTGGATGTGTGTTCTTCTCATGAACCACACCCAGTGTCATTGCATGTGTGTTCTTCTAAAAAAAACCACATAAGGATCCACTAGTGTCATTGCCTGTCTGTTCTTTTCATGAACCACATAAGGATCTACCAGTGTCATTGCATGTCTGTTCTTTTCATGAAGCACACCCAGTGTCATTGCATGTGTGTTACTTACATAAACCACATATGGATCCACCTAGTGTGATTTCATGTTTGTTCCTTCCTTAAACCACATAAGGATCCACCAGTGTCATTGCATGTCTGTTCTTTTCATGAACCACTCCCAGTGTTAGTGCATGTCTGTTCTTTTCATGAACCACACCCAGTGTCACTGCATGTTAGTTCTTTTCATGAACCACATAAGGATCTACCAGAGTCATTGGATGTGTGTTCTTCTCATGAACCACACGTGGATTTACCGGTGTCATTGCATATCTGTTCCTCTAAACAAACCACATAAGGATCCACTAGTGTCATTGGATGTGTGTTCTTTTCATGAACCACACCTAGTGTCATTGCATGTGTGTTCTTCTAAACAAACCACATAAGGATCCACCAGTGTCATTGCATGTCTGTTCTTTTCATGAACCACATAAGGATGGGCCCACTAGTGTCATTGCATGTCTGTTCTTTTCATGAACCACACCCAGTGTTAGTGCATGTCTGTTATATTCATGAACCACACCCAGTTTCACTACATGTCTGTTCTTTTCATGAACCACATAAGGATCTACCAGAGTCATAGCATGTCTTTTACTTCCATAATCCACATATGGATCCACCTAGTGTGATTGCACGTCTGTTCCTATAAACAAACCACATAAGGATCCACCAGTGTCATAGGATGTGTGTTCTTCTCATGAACCACACCTAGTGTCATTGCATGTGTGTTCTTCTAAACAAACCACATAAGGATCCACCAGTGTTATTGCCTGTCTGTGTATTTCAAGAAGCACATAAGGATCCACCAATGTGATTGCATGTCGTTTCATTTCATGAATCACAGCTAGAGTCATTGCATGTCTTTTACTTCCATAAACCACATATGGATCCACCTAGTGTGATTGCATGTCAGTTCCTCTAAACAAACCACATAAGGATCCACCAGTGTCATTCCGTGTCTATTCTTTTCATGAACGACACCTAGTGTCATTGCATGTGTGTTCTTCTAAACAAACCACATAAGGATCCACCAGTGTCATTGCCTATCTGTTCTTTTCATGAACCACACCCAGTGTCATTGCATGTGTGTTCTTCTAAACAAACCACATAAGTCATTGCATGTCTGTTCTTTTCATGAACCACGGCTAGAGTCATTGCATGTTTGTTCCTCTAAACAAACCACATAAGGATCCACCAGTGTCATTGCATGTCTTTTCTTTTCATGAACCACATAAGGATCTACTAGTGTCATTGCATGTCTGTTCTTTTCATGAACCACACCCAGTGTCATTGCATGTGTGTTACTTCCATAAACCACATATGGATCCACCTAGTGTGATTTCATGTTTGCTCCTTCCATAAACCACATAAGGATCCACCAGTTTCATGAACCACTCCCAATGTTAGTGCATGTCTGTTCTTTTCATGAACCACACCAGTGTCACTGCATGTCAGTTCTTTTCATGAACCACATAAGGATCTACCAGAGTCATTGGATGTCTGTTCTTCTCATGAACCACACGTGGATCCACCGGTGTCATTGCATGTCTGTTCCTCTAAACAAACCACATAAGGATCCACTAGTGTCATTACATGTCTGTTCTTTTCATGAACCACACCCTGTGTCGTTGCATGAAACAAACCACATAAGGATCCACTAGTGTCATTGCCTATCTGTTCTTTTCATGAACCACACCCAGTGTCATTGCATGTGTTGTTGTTCTAACCAAACCACATAAGTCATTGCATGTATGTTCTTTTCATGAACCACACCCGGTGTAAATTGCATGTCTGTTGTTTTCATGAACCACGGCTAGAGTCATTGCATGTCTGTTCCTCTAAACAAACCACATAAGGATCCACTAGTGTGATTGCATGTCTGTTCTTTTCATGAACCGCATAAGGATCTACCAGTGTCATTGCATGTCTGTTATTTTCATGAACCACACCAAGTGTCATTGCATGTGTGTTACTTCCATAAACCACATATGGATCCACCTAGTGTGATTGCATGTTTGTTCCTTCCATAAACCACATAAGGATCCACCAGTGTGATTGCATGTCTGTTCTTTTCATGAACCACACCTAGTGTCAATGCATGTCTGTTCTATTCATGAACCACACCCAGTTTCACTGCATGTCTGTTCTTTTCATGAACCACATAAGTATCTACCATAGTCATTGCATGTATTTTACTTCCATAAACCACATATGGATCCACCTAGTGTGATTGCATGTCTGTTCCTCTAAACAAACCACATAAGGATCCACTAGTGTCATTGCGTGTCTATTCTTTTCATGAACCACACCCAGTGTCATTGCATCCGTGTTCTTATAAACAAACCACATAAGGATCCACCAGTGTGATTGCCTATCTGTTCTTTTCATTAACCAGACCCAGTGTCATTGCATGTGTGTTCTTTTAAACAAACCACATAAGTCATTGCATGTCTGTTCTTTTTCATGAACCACACCCGGTGTCATTGATTGTCTGTTCTTTTCATGAACCACGGCTAGAGTCATTGCATGTCTGTTCCTCTAAATAAACCACATAAGGATCCAACAGTGTCATTGCATGTATGTTCTTTTCATGAACCACATAAGGATCTACCAGTGTCATTGCATGTCTGTTCTTTTCATGAACCACACCCAGTGGCATTGCATGTGTGTTACTTCCATAAACCACATATGTATCCACCTAGTGTGATTGCATGTTTGTTCCTTCCATAAACCACATAAGGATCCACCAGTATCATTGCCTGTCTATACTTTTCATGAACCACTCCTAGTGTCAGTGCATGTTTGTTCTTTTCATGAACCACACCCAGTGTCACTGCATGTCAGTTCTTTTGATGAACCACATAAGGATCTACCAGAGTCATTGGATGTGTGTTCTTCTCATGAACCACATATGGATCCACCGATGTCATTGCATGTTTGTTCCTCTAAACAAACCACATAAGGATCCACCAGTGTCATTGGATGTGTGTTCTTCTCATGAACCACACCCAGTGTCATTGCATGTGTGTTCTTCTAAACAAACCACATAAGGATCCACCAGTGTCATTGCTTGTCTATTCTTTTCATGAACCACATAAGGATCCACTAGTGTCATTGCATGTTTGTTCTTTTCATGAATCATAACTAGAGTCATTGCATGTCTTTTACTTCCATAAACCAAATATGGATCCACCTAGTGTGATTGTATGTATGTTCCTCTAATCAAACCACATATGGATCCACCAGTGTCATTGTGTGCCTGTTCTTTTCATCAACCACACCCAGTTTCATTGCATGCGTGTTATTCTAAACAAACCACATAAGGATCCACCAGTGTCATTGCCTATCTGTTCTTTTCATGAACCACACCCGGTGTCATTGCATGTGTGTTCTTCTAAACAAACCACATAAGTCATTGCATGTCTATTCTTTTCATGAACCACACCCGATGTCATTGCATGTCTGTTCTTTTCACGAACCACGGCTAGAGGCATTGCATGTATGTTCCTATAAACAAACCACATAAGGATCCACCAGTGTCACTGCATGTCTATTCTTTTCATGAACCACATAAGGATCTATCAGTGTCATTGCATGTTTGTTCTTTTCATGAACCACACCCAGTGTCATTGCATGTGTGTTACTTCCATAAACCACATATGGATCCACCTAGTGTGATTGCATGTTTGTTCCTTCCATAAACCACATAAGGATCCACCAGTGTCATTGCCTGTCTGTTCTTTTCATGAACCACTCCTAGTGTCCGTGCATGTCTGTTATTTTCATGAACCACACCTAGTGTCACTGCATGTCAGTTCTTTTCATGAACCACATAAGGGTCTACTAGAGTCATTGGATGTGTGTTCTTCTCATGAACCACACGTGGATCCACCGGTGTCATTGCATGTCTGTTCCTCTAAAAAAACCACATAAGGATCCACTATTGTCATTGGATGTGTGTTCTTTTCATGAACCACACCCAGTGTCATTGCATGTGTGTTCTACTAAACAAACCACATAGGGATCCACCAGTGTCATTGCATGTCTGTTCTTTTCATGAACCACACCCAGTGTCAGTGCATGTCTGTTCTATTCATGAACCACACCCAGTTTCACTGCATGTCTGTTCTTTTCATGAACCACATAAGGATCTACCAGAGTCATAGCATGTCTTTTACTTCCATAATCCACATATGGATCCACCTAGTGTGATTGCACGTTTGTTCCTATAAACAAACCACATAAGGGTCCACCAGTGTCATAGGATGTGTGTTGTTCTCATGAACCACACCTAGTGTCATTGCATGTGTGTTCTTCTAAACAAACCACATAAGGATCCACCAGTGTCATTGCCTGTCTGTTCTTTTCATGAACCACTCCCAGTGTTAGTGCATGTCTGTTCTTTTCATGAACCACACCCAGTGTCACTACATGTCAGTTCTTTTCATGAACCACATAAGGATCTACTAGTGTCATTGCATGTCTTTTACTTCCATAAACCACATGTGGATCCACCTAGTGTCATTGCATGTTTGTTCCTCTAAACAAACCACATAAGGATCCACTAGTGTCATTGGATGTGTGTTCTTCTCATGAACCACACCCAGTGTCATTGCATCTGTGTTCTTCTAAACAAACCACATACGGATCCACCAGTGTCATTGCCTGTCTGTTCTTTTCATGAACCACATAAGGATCCACCAGTGTCATTGCATGTCTGTTCTTTTCATGAATCACAGCTAGAGTCATTGCATGTCTTTTACTTCCATAAACCACATATGGATCCACCTAGTGTGATTGCATGTCTGTTCCTCTAAACAAACCACATAAGGATCCACCAGTGTCATTGGATGTGTGTTCTTGTCATGAACTACACCTAGTGTCATTGCATGTGTGTTCTTCTAAACAAACCACATAAGGATCCACCAGTGTCATTGCATGTCTGTTCTTTTCATGAACCCACTAGTGTCATTGCATGTTTGTTCTTTTCATGAACCACACCTAGTGTCAGTGCATGTCTTTTACTTCCATAAACCACATATGGATCCACCTAGTGTGATTGCATGTCTGTTCCTCTAAACAAACCACATAAGGATCCACTAGTGTCATTGCGTGTCTGTTCTTTTCATGAACCACACCAAGTGTCATTGCATGCGTGTTCATTTCATTAACTATAGCTAGAGTTATTGCATGTCTGTTACTTCCATAAACCACGGATGGATCCACCAATGTCATTGCATGTCTGTTCTTTTCATGAATCACACCCAGTGTCATTGCATGGGTAGCCGTTAGACCGAGTCTTCTAGAAGGCACACCCTAACATAGTTGTTCTGCTTGACGATTGTTATATACCGTTCGATTGGGGCGCTTGGACGATTGGGATGGTCTTCATGAGAGCGATCCGCGGGTAGGTTGTTCTGTGGCATGATTGGACATGCTTGCTTTGGACAAACTGGCAACACCGGGCGCTCCCCTGGACAAACTATGGGAAATGACTGTCGAGTTGAAAGAATCCTTATTCAGCTCACTTCTTGATAGTGTTGAGATGAAGCTATGGGAACCAGTTGACACGACCAAGCATAAGCGAGATCTCAGGTGGGTGCAAGACAAGGTTATCAAAGTCGAGAAGGAGAGGGACGCGGCATTGGCCCTGAAGGCTAAAGCAAAGCAAGAACTAACTCAAGTAAGGAACGATCTCCACCAGGCCAAAGTCCTGCAGTACACAACTACGAGTATTGACAAGTGCATGAGGAAAAATGCAGAGAAACAATTGAAGCTGTGCAAGGAAGATGCTAAAAGGAAGGAGCAGACAATTCGATTCTTGCTCTCGCAGGAAGATGCGCATCGGGCCAAGATTAGGAAGATCAAGGAGATGTGTGATAACTAGTTCTATTTAGCTTAAGCTCCGTGCCTTTTTAAGTTGTAATATTTGTACTTGTTGACCTAGCGGTCTAAACTATTGGTCCCGGATTCCAGGGAGGAAAAAAATTGCTCTGACCCCGCATTAATTTGTGGAAGAATTTGTGATTTAGATCAATTTCTGCCTCGATTTAGATCTCTGTCCCGGATTGGGAACGTAACCGTGGACCAAAGACACCTTTTCTACTAGTGTATTCTAACACTGGTGGTTTGTTTAAACGTAATCTACGTGGCTTGTGCCGCATGCAAATGGCACAACCACAATTTATAAAGTGGAAGCACGTACACCCGGTTACTGGAGATCCGGGAGCTTTGCCAGATGCAGGGGATGCAGGAGCAGAGAGGCGGTGAGATAGACGGGCTCAAGATTAGGCCAGAAAGTGGTACCCATTTCCTCCTCGTATGGGCATTATCGGTGAGAAAATTGCTATTTATGTTGCCACGTCGTTGTGCAGCATCTGGAATAAGTTGCAGCTTTGTGGAGTGTGGCAGCTTAAATCATTTATTTATGTGCCACTTACATTCTGTCGTATTTGGAGACCTCTTGCCCCTCAGCAATCGTGGAACCGGTGGATCCTTGTTTTCAGATAGCAGTGGCACAATCACAATTTCGGATTCAACTACTGACTCAGGCGTTTCCAAACCCTAAGTCGCGGTACATTTTACTTAGAGAACGTGGGTAGATTGTTTCGCCCAGCAACGTGCCACACACAGGGCGATCAGAATTTAACAGAATTACATATATAGGTTCAAGTTCAACATATTACTATGCATCTTCATTGCCAGCAGCCTTCTTCCGCAGCCTGGGTGCCAAGCCTTCACGTCCAATGGCTTCTTCATTTCCTGCCTTCTTCCTCTTCCTCGGTGCCAATTTTCTTAGCTTCACGTACTCTACATCGTCGGGACAATGGGCACCAGAATCGTGTCCAGCATCATCTTTCCACTTGTTTTTAATTTCTTCGGGCAGCAAAATGACATCTTTCCACTCTTTTTTAAATTCTTCGGGCAGCAAAATGACTGACTCGGCAATCATGTTTCTAACCTTGCAGTGCTTCCTGTAAAAAAACAAGACTGTTGCATAACTACCCAATATCTACAGAGTAAATAAAACAAAAATTACAATTCAGCACAAACATGCGAACCCCAAGAGACCTTTGCTTACCAGGAGCTAATTGGGTTCGAGCAACCACCCTGTCCAAGAATAGAAGGGCGACTCCCAGTTGCAGCAGCTTCCACATCCAGTACATCACATTTCAGCTCAAACATGGCAGCCAAAGCATACCTTTTCATCAACCCAATTAGCTGACTGTCACACGTTATAGGAACCATGATGCCACGTTCATCCATGAAGCTGAACTTTGTAGTCTGCTTCGGCCATAATTCAACATGATTACGCAGAGCAGCAACCATACCAGATATAGTGCAGATCTGCGCAGACGCTTCTTCCATCGTGAAACAATGGTGTCCATACCTCTTGGCCTTAGAGTCGTACCTATAGAGGACTATCGTAACCAGGTAAGGGGGGTCCGCGTGGATCCCACTTGACAGAAAACTGTGGACAAAATATGTTTGTCAGCATTGGGCTAACAAACAATTTGAGGTTCAGTAGCCAGCTAGCAGTTGTAACTAGTGTGAATAGCAAAGAGAAGGGTAGATCACCCGCTCGTAGGCAGAACTTTTTCTTTCTTGATAGTAGGATCTGCCGTCCTCCGAGCTGCTCGACTCGTCGGCGGCGGAGGCGGGCTAGAGCCTCGCAACAGCGGCTATGGCATGCGCCATTGGAGCTCGGGATCAGCGACTGGGCGCAGCAACTGGGCGCAGCAACTTGGCGCCAGAATTCAAATGTCCGAAGGGACCGTCCTGCCTAGAGGGTGGATTCCGACGCCGCCGGTGCTAGGGGAAAGCTGGGAATGGATTTGTGAAATTGGTCAACGCATCCAATCCACTTAGCTGCTCGATTTGCCTAAGAGGTTGCCGCATTGGCGCCCGCGTCAGGGACAGATGACCGACATGAGGGTCCTGACCGTCTACTTCACGGGGCAGTTTAACGGAATGTTTGAATTTGGCAGGGGTGAGATGAGTTTGCCTCGAAATGGCCCCTCTCAGTATTGGCGGCCCAACTTTTCGAAACGCGGTAATTTCAGGCAACTTAGGTACCGCCATGCGCTGGCCTGCCAACTTTGGTACCGCAAATGAACAGGCCCCTCTGGCAGGTCCCCTTCCTCGGCATCGGCATGGTCATCATTGATGTTTGCTCGCATCGCCATCTAGGTGTTAAGCGTTTTACCTCAATGGATAGCGATGATGAGATGATGATGGATGTCGGGGGGAGGGGGTTACCCTGGGTAGGATAAGTTAGGCTGGATGACTGGCTTTAGAAAGATCAGGCCAGATGGCTGCTAGACATGAAGATGCAGCCGGTTGGCATGCTCCAACCGGACCACAGCCCGGTTGGCCCGTCTAGTTGGTCAACCAGAAGATCCGGCCGGATGGCCAGCCCCATCTGGTGACCTCGGAATCAGTACCGAGGATCAAGTGGGTGTGACGATCAAAGCAGGGGCACGCCTCGGGTTCTTGGCTCTGCGTCAGCACATACCACAGCACCGTCGATGTTGCACAACGCAACGTCCGTTCTGCGCGTGTTAAAGCTAACAGCTGAACACTGGAGCGCTGGAGGCTAAGCATTGTAGCGCTAACTATTGCGTTATGGCTCACCGTCTGGGTCCCACCAGCCGGCCAACATTGTAACATGCGCCCCCCAACAAGTATAAAAGGGGGGAGGGCTACCATTAGAGACACCTTCTCTGGATCTTCTTCTACCTCTAATTTCTCTATAGTTCATCAGAGATACAACTCCAGGAGCACTTGTACTGGGCACTTTTCCTTGATATAGTAGATCCTAACAGGAGTAGGGGTATTACCTTGTCAAGAGGGCCCCGGACCTAGGTACCTCGTTGTGTTTGAAGTCCTCGTGCCCAATCCCATCTATGGTAGCCACCGCTAGCATCTGGTTGTCCCCTCTAAAGCTATCCTCGATGGCACTATCGTGTTCGACAACACGACAATGGAGCTCTTGCTGAAAGAGGAGACTGATGTCGCCGCTCACAGAGAGAAGCATATGCTGATCTTGGGCTCTCTTCTGCGTATCCTCTAGCATCTCCATGCCGCTTCTCGATGCGGTGGTTCGAGGGTGGGAAATGCGAAGAACAATGACCGACATTGTCTTGCGGGTTCTCTATTGCTTGACATTGACTATTTTAAGGCCGGCGCAACACGTACGCCAAAAGACATCCGCACACCAATTTAGGATGAACAAGGAGTTGTTCATGAAGATAGTGTTCGGCGTCTGAGAGTACGACGCTATTTCATATGCTGCAAGAGACTATGGGGTTTCTCGTCAGTTCTGAAATGCATGGCTTGTCTTGTGTACGGAGCTCCACCAGATATGCAAGATGACTATTTGCGCATGTCTGAGAGCACATGCTCTGAGAGCGTCCTCGGTTTTGCCGGGAAGTCGTGGCAGTAATTGGACCAGTCTATTTGAGAAAACGAAATGAAGAAGATACAAATTTGATTCTGGCACAAAATGTAGCTAGAGTATTTCCTGGGATGCTTGGTAGCACCGATTGTATGCACTAGGGTTGGAATAATTTTTTGATTGGCAATGCCTATACAAAGGCCATACCTGAGAGTGCAGTGTCATACTTAAAGCAGTGGTAGATCATGATCTCTAGATTTGGCACATTTTTTGGCATAGTAGGAACACACAATGACATCAACGTGTTGCAGCGCTCTCCTATGTTTGCTAGGCTAATGGAGGTTCATTCTCCGGTTGTCAACTATGAGATCCATGGCCGCGCATACAACAAAGAGCACTACCTAGTTGATGGTATCTATCCTTATTGGTCTACATTTATGAAAACAATTCCCGATCCCGGTACGGAGAAGAAGTCTTCGTTTGCTAAGTGTTAGGAGGCTTGTTAGAAGGATGTCGAGCGGGCTTTTAGTGTGCTCTAGCAGCATTTTGCTATTGATAGGTACCCTTCTCTCACCCAGTCGGGGTCTCGGATGTGGTAGGTTATGAACTGTTGTGCGATTATGCACAACATGATCACATAGAGTGAGCGGGCAGAACTAGTGGTTGACCATTCATATCATCACCAGGGACCTCTAGCTGAACTGGATCAGGTGTCAGCCGAGTTTTCTGCCTTCATCACCATGCATCAAGAAATTCGTGATGCGCAAGTTCATGCTGAGCTCTAAAATGATCTAGTGGGGTATTCGTGGGTTCTCAAAGAAAACGCTCGATACATCCACAAGTTTAATTGCTACATTCTTTAAGTCTTATATAAATAATTTATTTGTTTGTTTTGAATTGTCGTGTGAAATTATTTTTTATTTAAGAGTATGTAACATGGTTTGAATAACTGATCAAAACTATGCAATATCTTTCATTTGTTCAAATTTTGTTTGGAGCTGGCCATTTTGGACATGCCGCCGTGGGATGGTCCTCCCACTATTTAGTCAACAACTGCCGGTGCTACTGTGTCCGCTATGCCGCCGGCTATGATTTAAGGTGCACCGGTGAAGATGCGCTAACGTTTTAAAAGCTGGCATTGTGAAATGGGAATTTGCTTTATTTTTTCCACACCTTCGGAAACAGTTCGAAAGATCTTGGTGACTAGAGCTTACAAATGTGAAAATCAGTCTTAGGAAAGAATGGTCAGAGCGACAAAAGGAAAGAAAGCGAAACTGTAAGGGCTGGTGGAAAGCCTGACGGTCGACCTGATCTAGTTCCCCGGCCATGTAGCCAGAGATTGAGCTTCCTCGGCGGTGTAGCGTGGGCACGGCTAACGGTTCCATAACCATATGCAGTTCAGTACACGCAGGGTGGTCTCAAGTTGCGCTGTTGCGGGGATCTGATATGGCATGGTGATATATGTACGGTGCAGACTATGAATCTGTAGCTTCTAAATGGCTTGCTAATAAGAGGTGTTTACACTTTAATGTTGTGACCTCGGCTGTCCTCTGGGCACTGTGGAACAATAGGAATAGCATTGTTTTTAATACAACTATTTGGATTAATATGAAACAGGTTTGGCGTCTGGTTCTGCTCTATCTGAAGGATTGGAAGGTCCCTTTCAAAGATTTAGAGGGGGGCTTATCGATTGCTTAATGACCAAGATGATGCAAAATCTGAAAAACCCACTGACCCTCCCAACGCCTTGAAGTGTGTGGACTTTGGGTGGATTTCCTCTTGGAAGAATACTACATCTTCAAGCTATAGAGGGACAGCATCGCTCGAGCAACTCAGGAACACCCTGAGCAGAGTGGCTCGATTGACGTGGTGATCAGATAGGTGGTGTTGCGATTGCGGCAAATCAGAGGGTCTGTAATATACTAGTGTTCTTTTGGTCATGGTTTTTTGGATAGTGCTCTCTGCTTAGCTTTGGGTTTCTGTGTGCTTTTAGCTTACTGTTCGTTGGTAGTTTTGGGTAGTTGCTGGGCTGGAGTATTCCTGATTAATCCCTTGTTGTGCCTTTGTTATTCTTTTGAACTCTGTAAGTTTCATTTTCATTAATGGAACTGAGGAGAGATCTCTTTTAGTTGGGAAAAAATATGACGGTGCAAATGCAGGCAAACACGCGGCAAGATGCGGCGGTGGCGCCACTGCCGCGACCCACCGTTGAGAAGTATGATGCGACGAGACCAATGGCCGGGCATATTCCCGGCGGTTGGTGGCGCGTGCGTTCGTGCGAGAGTAGAGTATGTCGTTCCCGCGAGCAGGGGGCTCTGGATTGCCCGATGCTACCGATCGTGGTGGGGACGACGACCAAGCTGGACGATCGAATCTCTCTCGTTGTCAGTGCCGGCGGGGCGTACCAGCAGCGGCTGCAAGCGCGCGTGTGTTCTCTTCAGGAGATGCAACTTGAGTTTACTCGATCGCTTCAGGTTCGGGGCGTCGTCAAGGTGGAGGCTAGAGTGGCCCGACAAGGCGTGCTCACCGCCATATAATACGAAGACAAGGATGGAACTAGTCGCCAGCCGTATGAGAGAAAGAGACACGCGCTTTAGACCTTCCACCACCAAGGTAGTACGTCCTACATACATACACGCTCAGATGCCAGAGTGGGAGTTGCGAATATTTTTTCTGCTTAGTGAAGTTATTTTGTTACACCCTCCTACCTGATTTAGGTCGTGCCTGCGTTTTCCGATGTCTAAGTTTGACCTCCGGCTGCACATAATCGAACGGAAATAAACTTTATCGCAATCGAATTTCTGGTTTTTCCGGTTAGTGGTTAAGGTTTAGTTAGCAAAAGTGCTAACCGAATACAACTCGGTTAATTTGGTTTATAACTGAAAATCCACGGTTAACAGAATAAAACCGAGCATCCTAGCCCCGGGAAAAAATTACACGGATCTATTAATAATCAGCAACAACAGTACAAACGAGTCTAAAACTAATAAAATTATAAATAGATCACTGGACCATCTAGCAATGACTACATACATTAGCACAAGCTGAAGGCGCGTCGCCCTCCTCGTGCCTCCATCACCGGAACCAGGCAAAGCTTGTCGTAGTAGATTATATTATAATACGGAAAATCGTCGTGCTAAGACCCCCAAACAACCAACGGACCAGATCAACAACCATCACCAAAGATGACAATCGTAGATCAGAAGAGGCTGGCCTCAAACCACACAAAAAATACGAAAAACGACTGGATCTCAAGAGATCAGTTGGACACACAACTCCACGCGCCCTCTGTCGACGCTAGCCGTACCACCGGAGCGAGGATAGGTCGAGGAGAACCTTATTCTAACTTACAAGAGTCCCAAAGAGACACCGAAAAATCAGTGCAAACAAAGAACGTGAACCTTTCTGTCGGCCAGAGGCCGTGGTCCGCCACACCTCCAATCAGGCACCAAGGCCACCGAAGGTGGAACAGACCGGCAGCATCACTGGCGAGAGGGATGAAACCCTAAATGGGTTTTACAAACACCGCAGTCTATCTTTGCCTCAGGCAGTGTACCGGTTCGGTATCCTTTTGAATAGCTAGCTCATCGATGTTATTTTGTTACACCCTCCTACCTGATTTACACCGTGCCTATGCTTCTCTCAGGTCTAAGTTTGACCATCAACTTAATCCACAAAATATTGATAATATATGTCACCCAAGTTATAATTGAACTTTACTCCTTTCGTATCAAATTACTAGTTGTCTTAAATTTATCTACATCCAAATGTATCTAGTTATAGAACATGTTTAAATACATCCGTATCTAAACAAATCGTAGACAAATAATTTGAGACAGAAATTACACATGTATTAATGGTTAAATAGTGGTCAACATTAATAAACGAAATAGGAGGACGGCAGATCCATTGGGGCTGAGGGAGTACCTCTTAGGCAGAGTTAAGATAATCCATTCCATCCACAATGTATGTTCATTCAGCATTTACGTGTTTAACCCCTTCATTAATTTCATGGACAATTGAGCATATACCTCTAGTATTTGTTGTATTTAGGAGAAAATATGAAGTTGTAGAAATGACTAAAAGGAATCAATGGTATTTTACCTACACCTGTAATTCGCACGCCAGGTTCCTCAAACTGCTCTACATTTTGGACTTCAGGGAGTGTACTATGTTTTAGACATCTCCAAAATGCAACTTTGGTTGGTAATAAAACCTAAGATATTGCGACTGTTATACTAGATAATGCCCCGCACTTTGTTGGAGGAATTTTCTCGATCGGGTGAACGTTGTGTATGTGTGAGCTCTGAGCTGGATTCGCTCGCCTACCGCCACCGTTTGTCAACAAATGAGCGCCGTTTTCGCCGTCAACTGTCCCCCTCGGCGGCCTGCCCTTCGTGTGCTATGGATGAAGACCCTGATCACTTGCTGATCAACTGCCATCGAGCCTTCGACATTTGGAGTTTCTTCTTCCTGCAGGTGGTTTCTCTCCACGTACCCTTGGTGAGCTCTTGACGGATCACTGCTGAAGTTTTGAGGAAACAACAATCTGCATTGCGATTATGTGGAATGTTTGGAAGCGTCGCAATTCACTGGTGTTTAATGGTGTGGATGAACCACCGCTGGCAACAGTCAAGCGGTGTACAGAGGATGTCCGCTTATGGGCTCACCGATGTAAACGGGCAAGCTCTGCGTCCCGACTTAATCTATGGTGTAACCAGTTTGATCCCCCTTGAGCTGATATGTAATTTTGTTTTTTTCTCTCTCTGTCCTCTAAAATCTTTGTAAGGAACAAATGGTTGATGATATATATTGTTCAGGCGTAAGCCCACCATAGTCCCGGTCAAAAAAAAAAGTGTGGTTACACATGATACATCGTGAATCAGATGGTATAGCAAGATGAACTAAAGAGGAAATGAAGACCCAACTAAGCAATGGGTAGAGGGTTCCCAAAATATCATAATGGGACCAATAAATTTGTTGAAATCTGAGACTATAACCGGCTACATTTCTAGGCACGCATTGTGCACTGTAAGAAATTCCCATGGTATAACTGATCGAACTCAAGAAATACTGGCGGTTAACTACTTTTCGCTGGATGGAGCTGAACCAAACAACCAAAACAACTGAATGTCAATAAATGAACGTAGCTACCAGAGGATATGCTGTAGTATTTTCTTCATTTTGCGATGAATATTTAGCTATTATGAAGAAGAACCATGTATTTTACATGTGCCCAAAATTCGTGCAAAGAGATCTACTGAATGTGCAGACCAAATAAGAACCTTTCAAATACAGCAGGCACCAGTTGTTGATCGCACCTTCCTCTGTATCATTAGATGGAATAAAAAATAATTTTGTCGTGAAAAAAAAACTGCAACTTAGTACTACTGAGTACATTTTTTCCAATCAGGTCATATAAAGGTAATATATGATGATGAATAATTTCTTCTTGGACAGTAAAGTAGGAATACATCTTTTAGTAATCCAGAAGCTCTGAAAAAACAGGCAAACATATCTTCTATATCTAAATAGGAGTCTCCCGTTACATGATTTCTCTCAACATGCAAGCATGCCACATCACTTCCACCAGTTTTTGATTAGTTGGCATCAGTTTCTGATTAATTGTAATACCACGCCACGTTCGTGCCACGTCATTATCTTTAGCCCACATAGCTATAGCTAACAACGTCAGTTTGTTTAGCCCACACAACTATAGCCCACATATATTGGCCCAGTACTTCTTTTTAGCTGGACCAGCACTGCTGGTCTTCCTACAAGCAGCGACCAAAAATTAATAATGAAGAGGACGCTCGGTTCTTCTCCCCACGATCTGTGAAACACCTATTGACTCCAGCCACACGCACGCGCAGTAATGGTGAAAACGGATCGGCTGACGATGTAACCGGCGAGGAAAGCGAGCGGCCGCCGGCCAACTGCCTTTTTATTCTCAGTTGTGTCCCATCGTTCTCACTCCACCTTTCCTCACTTCTCCCTGCCCTAGGTCACAGAGCCGCCATCAAACTGATACTCTGGCTTCTCAATTTCAAGGGGTCAAGCGCATGATCATGCATCTCTCCACCTCTCCGCTCAACCCTCTTCTCGCAAACGCCCTTTTCGCGGTGTCCCTTTCAGATTGGACTGTCGACAACATGCCGTTCAGTTCTTCCGTCATGCATAGCCTTCCACAAATAGGGACGAGGCAACAGATCGTTTTTTCAAATACAAAAGAATGATTAGTCATGTAATCATACAATTGACTGAACTATTGGCAGACATAAAATAGGTCCATATTTACATCATGGGAGTAAATTATGCCATTTCATGAAGCATGTAGCTACTACGGTACTACGTGGAATAACCTGCACATTCATAAAAGAAAGTAACAACTAAGAGCAAAATGGAGATGAACATGTAGGCATCCAAAGTGTATCAACTTACACACCAGAGTAAGTTGGATTAGCAGGCAAGTTGAAAATATTTGACTGAAGAGAATAGTCTTGCTAAAGAGCACGAAATTAAAATGGTAATCCCCATGCAGTTCTAGTGCAAAGTGCAAGTCCTGGCAAAAATGATTCCAGCAATAATGGCACATAGAAGAAACATATTTCATTATGAATATATGATGAAAGAGTCCAGTGTCCAAAAAAAAGGGATGACCATGCCCGTCTCTATATCATGTCTTTTCTTCTCACTATTATTGCCACTAACAAACACGGTTGGTGGAAAATATACTTTCAACATGTTTAGGGGTCACATTTATAGATATCTTACTGCACATAACTAAATTGAAGTACCTACCAGTAAGGCGGTGAATCAAGATATATGATTAGGACATCAAGACACCATATACTACGCGTGAACAATGAAATATTATAGTTAGTGTACAACCAGGCAAATGATTTGATGTCGTTTTGCTTTGAAGAAAAAGGCATCCCCATTGGAGGGAATGTTCTTGAACCAAACTCCCGTTTAATAAATTTAGAAAACTAGAGTAAAACATGAAGGAAATAACTTGGAATTACCTTTGAACTGAGAGAGTAATGTTTACCTCTGATCTCTGGCATGCTTTGTTGTGTATATAATAAACGAACATTGACTGGAAAGTAGTCTTATGCAGGCCTCTCTTTTCTTGTGCTTATGCACGGCAGATTAGGACAATCTTAGAATACTGGAGTAAAACATGTTAGGAAAGAACTTGCAGTTACCTCTGCTTTAGAGTTCTTTAGCTCACTAATACACACCCATGATGGTAAATTAGTAATACAATCAGATATGACGCCGAGCAAGAATCCTTGTTGATAGCCTGATAGTCATACAGATAATCAGATATGATACCGAGCAAGAATTGTACCACACTAACGTGGCCCAGTGTTCCACTCCAAGAGCGTTGTATAGGAGGCGATTATGCATGACGGAAGGACTGAACGGCGTGTTGACGACAGTCCAATCTGGAGAAAGGGACACCGCAAAAAGGGTGTTTGCGAGAAGAGGGTTGAGCGGAGAGGTGGAGAGATGCATGATCAGGCGCTTGATCCCTTGAAATTGAGAAGCCAGAGTATCAGTCTAATGGCGGCTCTGTGACCTAGGGTAGGGAGAAGTGAGGAAAGGTGGAGTGAGGACGATGGGACACAACTGAGAATAAAAAGGCAGCTGGCCGGCGGCCGCTCGCTTTCCTCGCCGGTTACATCGTCAGCCGATCTGTTTTGACCATTACTATGTGTGCGTGTGGCTGGAGTCAATAGGTGTTGCACAGATTGTGGGGAGAAGAACCGAGCGTCCCCTTCATTATTAATTATTTGGTCGCTGCTTGTAGTAAGACCAGTAGTGCTGGGCCAGCTAAAAAGAAGTACTGGGCAAATATATGTGGGTTATAGTTGCGTGGGCTAAACAAATTGACGCTGTTGGCTATAGCTGTGTGGGCTAAATACAATTACATGGCAGGAACGTGGCGTGGTATTGCAATTAATCAGAAACTGATGCCAACTAATCAAAAACTGATGGAAGTGATGTGGCATGCTTGCATGTTGAGAGAAATCATGTAATGGGAGACTCCTATTTAGATATAGAAGATACATAATGGTATTATATTATTTGATTGTATTGGTTGGATTTTGCATATCAACATTTAGAGTTAAGAATCTTTGACTACAAAGCAAAAGGCCATTTGTTTAAATCTTGAGATGGGTGAATTAATCCATGCTAGTTATAGTGCACATGCACACCCAATGCTAAACATAAATTAAAAATTATCATCAACAACAAACATTTTCCAAGAAAATTGGGTTGGTTGGACATGAAAACCAACATAAGCACATGAAAACCACAAAAAAATTGAGTTCCCAATCAATGTATGCATCGATATCTTCTTCTCCTTTGAACTTGGGCATAACGAATTTGAGCTTCCCAAACTTGCCATGATCATGCTCACGGTAGTTATTTTGGCATTCTTCGCACATACTTTCTTCACTCGGTGCGCATGGTGGCGGCGGAGGAAGATCTTCATTGCCTCGAGGCGGCGGCGGGATGAGGAGATTGATGATTCTCGAAGTCTCTTCTAGTCTTTTTCTTGGGATCATTTTCATTCATTGGTTGTTGGTGACACTTTTGAGCATGACAGTTGTTGCTTCTAGCACGGCACACATCCTCATCATCAATACTTGTATCCCATGCCGGCTCTTGATGGATGTGATGTACACTACTAGAAAAATAGCTATAGATAGACAAGCTACTCTGTGGCACATATGCCAAACCATGCGTGATACCTTCCACCTGGATTACGGATGTAGTATATCTTCTTTTTTCCTAGTAGACGGTAACATCTCAAAAATATTAAACAAGCTTATCATTTTCTAATCACTCAAGTTTAGGGTTAACAAAAACATTTATTCCAAAAATCTATATGAGTACATGTGTGATTTGTATTAATGCATGAATGCTTGCAATTGCCATGTTTGAGTGCTACCAATCATAATGATTAGTTTAAAAAGGATTACCACATCATCTAGATCATTTCCAAGCAAAATCAAATGAAAAGAAAGTCAAATATGAATCATATGAGCATATGGTCATTTTGGCCAAAGTTAATCACTAGCTTACTTTGGCCATCTCTAGTAACATATTTCTAACAGAAATAATTCTAGTTCTTTTCACCCCTTGCTGGACCAAGTAAAAGTGAACCCAAGAAAACTTTACAAAATTACAGAAACTATTTTCAAATCTATTTAAGAGGCAATTCAAAAGTGAATCAAGTGTATGTACCTAGATCATCACTTTTTAAATACCAATCAAACAACCTCCACTTGACAATTCTCAGCAACCATAGAATACTAAGCAAGTAACCAGATAACTCACCAAAAATCATTGAAAATTTTCAAACCAAAAATCATTGAAAATTTTCAAAGTAAAGTTTATGCGGCCATTTAGTCGAACACATAGCAGACAGAGTACAACCTCAACCACTATCTACTGTTTTGATCTATCAATTGATCATCAAATGTATCCAATTCCACTCCACTACTCACCCATGATCATTCCCAGTACTTAGCCGTGCAAAGGAGCAACATCACTCGCTACATTGACCAATGCCATGCCCATACCGAGCATGCCATGCCGGTCGAGCAAGGATCAGTCGCTGCATGCCGCACCGCCCTCTCCCATGATGCCTAGCTGCTAGCCGTGACCTCACTGCTACCCTCTGTCCACCCCTTAACCAACGGCGAGGAGTGGAGAAGCTAGAATCGCCTCGCCCATTTAAGTCCCTGCCATGCCGAGAGCACGACGGAGCGCCGCAGCCGCCTCATGCACAGACGCCGCGCATCGCTCTCTCCGCTCATACCCGCAGTCGCCATGGCACCAGTGACCTCCCAGACATGATGGTTCACCGCCGCGCACCCCGTGACCACCGTACTTAGTGACGAACACTTCCGTACCTAAACAGAGCGCCGATGTCGCTCGACCGACTGAGACCGCCCCTTGTCGCGCCCTCACGCGCGTGAAGATCGCCGCAGTCCCCGCGTCGAGCCATGCCCTTCGTCATGCTTAGCGCGACCTGTAGCAGCATCACCGGTGAAGCCCGACCATGCTGCCCTGCCTCCAACGCCGGTGTATAAATAGAGGCCATCCTAGACCTCATTCGGCACACCATTCTACTCCCCACTCACCTAGGAACCTCACTGACCCTTCCCTGGAGCAAGGCGAGCACCACGACGCCAAAATTTGGCCGGAGTCCACCGCTGCAGTGAAGGAAGGGAGCCATCGATTGGAGCCAACCCAGGAGCCGCCGCGACCACCCCTCGAACCCTCGTCGTCCACCAGCCCATTCGCCCCATCACCGACCCTAGTTGGAGCCCTGGTGAGTCTCCAGCGACCCCCACCGCCGCGTTAGGTTTAGAATCTCACTGGAGCCATTCGATGTAGATGATGAACCACAGTCGCAGATTTCATTCTAATCGTAAGGCTGAGATTGATAGATACTGTTTCGGTTAGAATTAGTCGCTGACGTGTGGGACCGTTCTGTCAGCAGCCCGCTGCGCCCACGTTGTGTAGTTGGGCCGGCCCATTTCTTTTCCCGTGTAGAGCCTAGCGATTCAAATGGAATTTTTCTAATTAGTTTAAAATCCTATTCAATAGCTATATTCAAAATTCCTTTCAAAGAGTTGTACTGATCCAAAATACATGATTCCAATTTTGTTGGAAAGGTATTGAAAATATCTAACCACTCCCGTTGGAATCAAACCAATTGAAACTATAGAACACCTATACTAAAAATAACAAGACAGATACTTTTGCCACTTTAAACATTTTTATAAAATAAACTATAAATGCTTTTGAGTTGATTCCAACTCTTAAAAATCACATTTTCCATGATCTAGATGAATATGTAAAACCATTTGGGTTTACAGATATGAAACATGGACTAGTATTAAAAGAATGTTATATAGGCATTTCTAGTCACTTTAATATTATTAAATAGTGATATTAAATCTTGTAATACATGCCAGCCCTTTTAAATCACATTCCCAAGCATTGAAATATTTGGTGATGACCTAGTCAATATGATCCCCTATTTTAATTGGAGGATATTAAATCTTAAGGATTTTAAATGAGTAGAAATTACTTTTCTAAAATAAGAAGAATAAGAAAATGTTAATATTCCATATGATGATTGAGATAATGTTAGATCATCTAGTGTGAGCCTTTGTGTGCTAAATAGAATTAGTGAAGTGTTGTTTGGTGATTGTGTACCTCGTGTGTGTTTATAGACGCTAGTACCGACCCGGGCTACAACAGGGAGGAGTACTTCGAGGAAGAGGAAGAAAACTTCAACGACTGCAACCAGCAAGGCAAGTCCACTATGCAAGCTATCCATGCAAGTGTAGCTATGCAAGCTAACTTGTACAGATACCATATGCAAACCTTTGAGCTACAACTTCACCCATTCCTAGTTTTACTCCAAGCTTTGATTTTCCCTTTGCTACAGTTTCTTACTTAGTTAATGAATGGTGATTAGTCGAAAATAGGATGGATACCATAAAGATCATAGAACTAGCCTTGGATACTTATACTTGATTATCACCCCTCAATAGTGATACCCTCAACATTAGTGGCTAGTGCTAAGCTAAAACCTGATCACTTTAGATGGGAATACTTGGTGAAAATGATTATGAAAACCTTGGAAGGAGGATTCACTCTATTGAAATGTTTTGACATGTGTTATGAAACACAATGGTTGGATGATGAAACTAAATGAGGCATGAGCCTTAACTTTGACAAAAACTGATGGTTGGGTTCGGATGCGATACCATTCCAATTTTACCGTACAACCACATTACCTGAGTTGGGCAGGGCTTAACTGTAAGTTTATATGTCTTAGTATGGGTTTCCTTGTGGAAGAGGTTGAGCTGAGGCTACCTCGTTAATGAATGTCCACCTATGAAGTGCCCAGGATGATAGTTGGTCATGGCTGGGAGGCCAAGCTCATAGGGGAGGTGCCTATACTAGGGTGTGTAATTTAAAGGTTAGTATTGATTATCCGCATACCAAGTATGATGATTCAGGGTTATCCCTGAGGGATGTATCAAATTTTGTGGTGAAAGTGTACCACCTCTGTAGAGTGTCAAACTATTCGAATAGCCGTGTCCACGGTTATGGACAGTTGGAGTGGACATACTATTCCGTTGTCAGATGTTTTCAAGATGACTTATGACTTGAAAGATGAATTTGGCTTGACCACAACAGAGTTGTGGACATGAAAACTAGTTTCCCCCTTAAGTGATGTAGAGAAGTAAATTTAGGTCCTTACTCTTAAAGTCCTTATAAAATAAACCTGGCTTTTGCAAACAAAACAAGAGCTTAGGGTTCCTACCAATCTTTATCTTACTCATCCTAGTGTTAGTTTGCGAGTACTTAAAGAGTACTCATGGCTTTGTCCCTGGCTATTCCCATGGCCAGACTATGAGGAGGACTACCCGGAAGATGGACATCGGGAGGTCTATGACAACTAGGATCATATCCCATTGTTAGCATTTCCTGTGACTTTGAAGATGGAGCCTACTACATTTACTTTCCGCTGCTTTGATTGTATTAAGACTAGATCATGAGATCCTTTATTTGTAAGACCTTCAATATGGTTTGTAATGGATGATGTACCGTGGTACTACTTCTGTTATGTCTCACAAAAATGGTAATCTTGGGATTGCAATGTACGGCACAACAGGCATCTGGACTTAAAAATCCGGGTGTTGACAAGTGGGTATCAGAGCCATCCTAACCATAGGAGACTCTAGTTAGAATGGACACCTGAAAAATCTAGTTTCAAAACAAAGAAAGTGAGTATTTACAAAACCCTATTCTCATTCTTATCCTTGAGATTCTTTCAAAAAGAGATCACTTGTTCCTCAAAACTCTTACAATTCTACATAATATTTGACACACTTGATCACCCTAATAACTTACTCATCTTAATTAATTGTAGATGGAGGTCAAATATAGCAAGTTTACCAGTTGGGCAATGGAGGACATCTTATCTTTGAGAGGGATTTGGACCAGCTCTCCGAGTACCTTGGACGCCCGCACCCGGAGTTCTTCGGAGCACAACTCAACGACCAATCTGGAGGGGAACTACAGTGGCTGATAGTTGCTGATCTGAGAGGCAAAATGGAGCCACCTCATTCTGATAAGATTCACTTCAGCGTAAGAGAGAACAACTGGCTCGACGGATTAGCCAGGGCAATGCAAGAAGCTCTTGCATGTCTGTGTGCACAAAATATCAACCAGATCATCGGCACCTGTTTTTCCCACTATGCAAGACGTGACTCTACGGCACAACCTTTGGCCATGCCGGTACATACAGAGTTGAAGCATCAGGTGGAACACATGGCCTTCATGCTGCACGAGACTCAGAAGGAGTTGGACAATGCCCGTGATTACGCCAACCAGAACCATGCTGAAGCTGTTGAGAGGACGCAAACCCTCGCCATTCTTGCCAAGGAGCGCAAGTCACTTCGTAGCCAGCGCGATAAAAAGGATCGTATCATCGCCCGTCTTCGTCAGAAGATAGCCACCCTGGAGGAGACTATCCACGACCAGGAGATCCAGATGGAGGAGAAGGAGGAGGAAGGTGAAGATATCCGTGGTGATATTCACTCTTACCTCAATGATGACAATGACTATCTGGAGGACGTCGCCATGGAGGACAACACTGATGAGGATGATGCTGACTTCATTGATGATAAGGAGCCCGACACCCCCGATGATGAGTAGTCGCACCTGAGCACTATCGTAGGTGTGATTTGTACCCGGTCCCACTGTATCGTAGCTTCACAGAATGGTTCTTAAAACCATTCGTTTTCTAGTTGTGGTGTGTGTTTGTATCGTGTGTTTGGAATGAATGAATGAGAAGAAGTTGTTAGTTTTCAAAACCTGAGGCCTACTCAAAGTTTAGAACTTTTTGAAACAAACCCCTGAACCCTAGAAATTTCCCTCTTGTCTCATTATCTATCTCAATCTTTAGATAACTCGCGGAAACCCCGGAGGAAGCAGTTCATCTCAGGACCCAATGCTTCAGATTCTGTAGATGTTAGTTTCAGACCATGAAGCTGGTAGAGCTGAACGTCAAGCCAACTTAGCCACTCTTCCATAAATATCCCAGATGGCCCACAATAATCAAGGCCATGGAAACCAAGATCACCATGGATCCAAGCTCAAGAACTTCTAGAATACCAATCCTCCTATGTTTAGCAAATCATAAGAGCCCTTAGATGCTGATGATTGGCTGTAGACAATGGAAAACAACCTAGAAGTCGTAGGAGTAGATGCCCATGAGAAGGTACTATTTTCCACCCACTGGCAGGCTATGCAAGATCATGGTGGAATAGCACCCGTACCATGAACGGAGGTCAGATGATGACTTGGGAAGAATTCAAGCTCAAGTTCAGCAGAACCCATGTACCCCTGGGTTTGATCAAGAGGATGAGGGATGAATTCAGAGATTTGAAGCAAGGAAGGATGACTGTTGTTGAGTACCGTGACAAATTTCTGTCATAGCTAGGTATGCCCCTGATGAGATTGACAATGAAGTGAAGAAGAAGGAGAGTCTCTTGAATAGTCTGCATGATGAGATGCAGACAGTGCTAGTCAACATCCCCTTTGATGACCTTGGAGCCTTAGTAGATTCTGCAATCCAAATGGAAGGCAAGATTAACCAAGCCAGCAAGAACCGCAAGCGCCGTATGATGCACCAACCAGGACCCCACCATACCCGAAGTATTGCCCCAACCCGTCTGCAGGATATGCCCCAAGAAACAACAGACCCCCTATGACCCGTCCGAACTACCCCAACCGTGGCGGAGGAAACCCGAGGCCCGGAGGAAACCATAACAACAACCTCGGCAACCCCAATAACTCCAACCATGCACCGCCAAAGTCCAACAACAACAACAACAATACTTCCCCAAGGACTGGAAGCAATGATGTGCCTATCGCAGGGAAAGACAAGTACATGATCAATTGCTTTGAATGCGGAGTCACGGGTCACTACTCCAACGAGTGGCCCAAGAAGCTTGCCGCAACAACCAATGTGACCGCACCTGCCCAACAACAGCGCCATGTCCAGCCTGGAAAGAGGTTTTCCCTAGGAAACCCGCACAACCGTAATGGCCGTCTGTTCCACATGAATGTTGAGGAAGCCCAGGAAGCGCCAGATGTCGTGCTGGGTATGTTTTCTGTTAACTCAGTTCTAGCAAGAGTGTTGTTTGATTCTGGAGCATCGCACTCATTTGTTACGGAAGAATTTGCATGCACTAGTAAGATTCAACCAACAAATTTGAAGCATGTCATGATAGTTCAAATACCTGGTTCAAACCACCAAAGCTAAAAAAATTCCAAGGTTGTACCTATCAGAATCCATGGGATAGATTTTTATGCCAATATAATAGTACTTGGAACCAAAGGTTTGGAAGTAGTGCTAGGAATGGGTTGGATGTCAAAACATCAAGGATTAATCGACTGTGCTAAGAAAGCCAGTACCACCGGAGTATCAATAGAACATGTATCCGAGACATTGCCCCGTCAATTCAGATGCAACAAGAGTTTAGCCAAGACCACCATTGACCAAGTCAGAGTAGTCTATGAATACCCCAATGTGTTCCTAGATGAATTGCCCGGTATGCCCCTAGATCGGGATATCGAGTTTATCATTGAACTAATTCCTGGAACTGGACCCATAACTCAGAGACCTTATAATATGAACTCATCTGAACTAGTGGAGCTGAAGAAGCAACTTGATGATATGCTGGGAAAAGGTTTGATACAACCAAGTGCCTCACCGTGGAGATCACCTTTCTGTTTGTTGATAAGAAGGATGGTGCCAATCGTTTGTGTACGGATTATCAGAAGAGGAATGACATCACCATCAAGAACAAGTACCCACTTCCGAAAATAGAAGATTTGTTTGACCAACTGACTGGTGCCAGAGTGTTTTCTAAGATTGATCTTAGAACTGGTTATCATCAATTGAAGATTCGGATAATAGATATCCCAAAGACTGTCTTCACCACCAGATATGGATTGTATGAGTACAATGTCATGTCTTTTGGATTAACCAATGCTCCCGCTTATTTCATGAACCTCATGAATAAGATTTTATGAACTTCCTAGATAAGTTTGTTGTTGTGTTTATGGATGACATTCTGATCTACTCCAAGTCAGAAGAAGACCATGAACAACACCTATGAACCATCCTTGAAACCCTTAGAGAGCATCAATTGCATGCTAAGTTTAGCAAATGTGAGTTTTGGTTAAAGGAAGTAGGATTCCTAGGCCATATCTTGTCGGTAGGAGGAGTTGCTGTCGACCCCGCCAAGATTAAGGATGTTGAAGAATGGAAACCCCCAACCACTAAAACCGAAGTCCGCGCATTTCATGGATTATCCAGATATTAGCGTAAGTTCGTTGAAGGATTTTCGAGCATCGCAAGACCGATGACCCAGTTGTTGAAGAAAGATAAGGAGTTTGAATGGACTGACAAATGTGAAGCAAGTTTTCAAGATCTCAAGAAGAGATTGATTTTAGCCCCAATTTTAATCATGTCGAATATCAAGAAGCCTTTTGATGTGTATTGTGATGCATCCAAAATTGGTCTCGGATGTGTGTTGATGCAAGAAGGCAAAGTCATATCTTATCTGTCTCGATAACTGAAGCAACATGAGCAGAACTATCCTACCCATGACTTAGAACTAGCAGAAGTAGTTTTAGCATTGAAGACATGGTGTCATTACCTTATGGGTAACCGTTGTGAGATTTATTCGGATCACAAGAGTCTGAGGTATATTTTCACCCAGAAGGAGATGAATATGAGGCAAAGGAGATGGATAGAGTTAATCAAGGATTATGACCTTGACATTCACTATCACCACGGTAAAGCCAGTGTGGTAGCGGATGATCTTAGTAGACTACCGTGTAGATTACACACCATGATTAAGGCAGCCTAGTCAAGTTTCATGAGGAGATGGAGAATTTTAGAATGGAGCTAGTTAGCGAAGAATTTCTAGCTAGCATAGAACTTCAACCCACCCTGATCAGTCAGATAAAGGAAGCCCATAAAGGAAATGCAAGTATTGATGGAATCAAGCATCGTATCGGTACTGGGAAAGTACCCGGATTTACCGAAGATGAAGAAGGAGTACTGTGGTACAAAGGACGTATTTGTGTGCCAACAGATTCGGAGCTGAAACAAGTCGTTATGCAGGAATCCCATGATACCCTTTATTCTATCCACCCGGGAGGAACGAAGATGTATCAGGATTTGAAGGAGCAATTTTGGTGGCACAAAATGAATAGAGAAGTTGGAAGCTACATAGCCAAGTGTGATATCTGTTAGAGAGTCAAAGCAGAACATCAGCGACCCGCAGGACTTTTGCAACCATCGCAGATTCCAGAATGGAAATGGGACTCTGTCGGAATGGATTTCATCACCGGTTTGCCTACGTCTAGTAGGGGAAATGACTCTATTTGGGTCGTACTAGATAGACTGTCCAAAGTAGCTCATTTCATTCCCGTCAAGACTACCTAACAAAGCTCAAAGCTAGCAGAGTTGTACATTGCTAGAATAGTTAGTCTGCATGGAACCCCCAAGACCATACTATCAGATCGAGGAACCCAGTTCACCTCAAGATTTTGGCAGAAAGTCCAAGAAGGATTACGAACCAAACTGAATTTCAGCATAGCTTATCACCCGCAAAACGGCGGACAAACGGAAAGAGTAAACTAGATCCTAGAAGATATGTTGAGGGCTTGTGTGTTAGAATATGGATCTAAATGGGAAGATTGTCTGCCTTTCGTGGAATTCTCATACAACAATAGCTATCAAGCCAGTTTGCAAATGGCCCCATTTGAGTTTCTGTATGGAAGGAAGTACCATACCCCGTTGAATTGGTCGCAAGTAGGAGAGAGTCAGATCTTCGGACCCGACATTCTACGAGAAGCCGAAGAGAAGTTTCACAAAGTATGTGAACACCTCAAGACCGCTCAATCCAGACAGAAGAGTTATGCTGACAAAAGACATCGAGGCCTGACCTTCAGTGTCAAAGATTTTGTGTATCTCAAAGTATCACCCTTGAAGGGAATGCAACATTTTCGACTGAAAGGGAAGTTAGCCCCCAGATATATTGGACCCTTCAAGATTTTAAATCACCGAGGAGAAGTATCCTATCAACTGGAACTGCCCGAGGAGATGTCAGCCGTGCATAATGTGTTCCATATCTCGTTTCTTAGAAAATGCCAAGAAGTTCTAGAGAAGACCAAAGTTTTCAAGAACATCGATCATTGAGCCATAGATATCAACAAGGATCTAACTTAGCATGAAGTGCCCATCCGTATTTTGGAAGAAGCATTCAGAACCACCCGGATTAGGAGTATCAAGTTTCTCAAGATCCAGTGGAGTAACCATACCGAAGAAGAAGCCACCTGGGAATGAGAAGATTATATTAGGACTGAGTTTCCCAATCTCTTTAGTTCCTAGTTTTATCTGAATCTCAGGACGAGATTCTGTTTAAGGGAAGGTTTGTAACATCTCAAAAATATTGAACAAGCTTATCATTTTCTAATCACCCAAGTTTAGGGTTAATAAAAACTTTTATTCCAAAAATCTATATGAGTGCATGTGTGATTTGTATTAATGCATGAATGTTTGCAATTGCCATGTTTGAGTGCTACCAATGATAAGGATTAGTTTAAAAAGGATTACCACATCATCTAGATCATTTCCAAGAAAAATCAAATGAAAATAAAGTCAAATATGGATCATATGAGCATATGGTCATTTTGGCCAAAGTTAATCACTAGCCTACTTTGGGCATCTCTAGTAAAAGATTTCTAACAGAAACAATTCTAGTTCTTTTCACCCCTTGCTAGACCAGGTAAAAGTGAACCCAAGCAAACTTTACAAAATTACAGAAACTATTTTCAAATCTATTTAAGAGGCAATTCAAAGAAGAAGAAGAAGAAGAAGAAGAAGAAGAAGAAGAAGGAG